>JAPYZE010001548.1:0-21617 GCA_030522805.1 Leptomastidea abnormis | reverse complement strand
CGATACTTTTTAAGAATACCCGATACTCCAGCATCGATTACTTTTGGTTTACTCGATTATTTTACTTGGATACTTTTTTCGAGTATCGCCCATTCCTAGTATCGAATAAACAAACAGTAGGCGCGAGATGATGAGGAGGGAGGGGGGGGGTCGTTGTTACTATATTCGAGAGTAAAAGAGAGAAAGTAATGGTCGATCTGTGAGTATATAAAGAAAAAGAGGGGCGGGGGAGTGAGGGTATAGGAGAAATAGTAGCATACTGCTTTTGGAGAAAATCGCTCTGGTAGTGCGGTGCGGGGGAGTAAAAGAAAGAGAGAGAGATTGGTATATAAAGAGGAAGGGCGATGATGAGGTGCTGCGCAGAGAGTGAGAGAAAGAGAGAAGTGCCAAAGGGGATGAGATAGGGCTATTAGGAGTTGGATGGTAAGTATATATATATAGGCAGAAGGCAAGCAGGCGCCGCCCCGGCTATTAGAGGGTTGTTTTGCCACCACCACCACCACCACTACTACTACCACTGCTACCAAAGGCTATTCTCTTGTTCTCTGACTCTCTTTCTCTTATTCGGTTGGAATGCAGGGAGTCTATGTGTACTGGCAACTATACTATGCTTCTATGTTGGTGGTATAGTCTTTTATATGGGTGGGTGTCTTCTGTGTGGTGAGTATATTGTTCTAGGTATCTCTCTTTGTCTATCTCGTCACGCGAATGTGTATCGGTTCTTCGATGTATCTGTGTGTGTATGGTATAGTTGTCGCCTTTAGCGTTTACTTGTACTACTTGGCTTTTGTTAAAAGTGATGATAAGAAAGAACCTAATTATTTATTTATTAATTAATTTTTTTGTTAAATTATTAAAATTATAATTTTTAAAATTGAATTGTACGTATAAGTAAAAATATAAAACTTTTATTATAAAATCTATTTGTATTTCTTTCTTTTTTTTTATATTCTTTCACAAACTCGAAAATATTTATGAAATAACATTTGCATTAAAATATATCGAGCATATAATATAAATATTAAACCAGTAATAGTTGCAGCAGCTATTCACCCTTCACAAAAAATATCCTCGTTTCTCTCTTTCGTCCTTTTCTTTACAATAACTCTCTTCCTCTTTCTTTCTCTCACAAAGTTAACACGTCCTTATATTATAAAAAAAAGCACATCGACTCTCTTATACGATCATAAAAGACACGAAATCTCGACCGCACACATATACAGACAGACATACAGTAGACTCCACCAATATACACCCACACAATACATACATAAAAAGAGGGTGGGAGGTGTATAAGAGTATATATAGTAGTAGGTGCCAGAGCTGGATCGAGCATGGAGGGGTTGCCCAGGCAACGAGAAAAGAGAAGAGAAGGGCAAAAGAGAGAGAGAGTAAAATTGCTGGCGGGTTAGACCAAGATGAAAGTATATACATACATACATCCTTTCGCTCTATACCCGAATGGAAGTATATATCCTCCCCTCTTTTCCTCTTTTCCTCCTCCTTGCACTTCTCTTTCTTCCTATTATGTAGGATAGGAAAAGAGGGAGCGCTTGCTCGCGCGCATACTGTGTGTGTATGTGTGTGTGTGACTTTTCTCTTGCTTGGATTGGCTGGCAATCTACTGGTGCAATGACTATATGAGTGTCTGGTTATTATTATTACTTGACTTTGGTGATATTGTAGGATATATTGTGATTATTATGGTATATGAAAGGATAAGATTGTTAGATTTTGTGAGGAGAGAGAATAAGATACTGAGATTTTGGTATCTAAGATGATTTTATGTTGGTGCATAGGGCTAATTTTGATTATTTAAGTTTTTAAAATGTTAAAATAAAAAAAAAAATATTTTAAGATTAATTTTTTTAAATAAGACTAGGGGGCTCCGCCCCGATACCGAAATACAGACCGATGATTGACTGAATAAGGTCATATTTAAGCCTGAGGGTAAAAAAGGCACTTGATTTTTTTCGGATACAAGTGCAGAAAAATATCTAAAAAGGAAATGAGAGAGAGCACACACACATACACCTATACACAGGAAAGGTTGTGAAGTGTAATAATCAGAGGAAGTGAAAAAGAAAACGCCTGTGCTATTTACTATGCTCGAGGCTGTATATAGACTTATGATGGTAATAGAAAGAAAAGAAGAGAAGAGGTATGAGATAAAAATTCTGAGTTTATTGGCAGAGGAAAAGTTAAGAAGAAAAAGAAAAGTGGAAGGTAATAAAAGATATGCGCGACGCGCGAGATGAAATGGAAAATGAGAGCGAAGAATTCTGAGATTGGAGAATGGAAATTTTAAGAAAAAATGTTATTCTGCTATGTACAAAGTGTTAATATTCACAAGATGACTGAGAAAATGGATTGTGTATATAGTAACTGCTAAGGAAATATTTTTCTTCTTACCAAGCTGTTATTTGCTTGTTTGCAAGATTTACAAAGTATAAAATTAGAGTGTCAACTGACAAGGTATATAAAAATAAGTAAATAGAGAAAAAATACGTCGATGATAAGAAAGTCGAGTAATAGTTCTATCTTTTGGTATAACAAACAAAAGATACAAATTCGATCTTCTTCATTCGATATTTCTAAATCAAATAAAACTAAAAACATTTCTTCTCATTATAAAATAAGAATATATAAGTTTTCAAGTTTCATCTATAAAAACTTTTCTATAGCAAAGAATCACAGCATCAACACGTTGGTGGGTAAGATACGTTAAATCATCATAAAACTTGTTGCCAAGTAGCACAGAAAAATAGATATATACCGATCCATCAAAAGGCAAATTAGGAAAGAAGAAAACAAGCGTGAATTTTATATACGCACATAGATAGAAAGAGATGGACTACTTTCAAGGGGGGGGGGGGGGATTCCCCAAGGGAGGTAAAAAGGGGCCCAAGCGAAAACGTGATGTTACTACTACAGATATCAAACAGAATAGCCGGAAGAAGAAGAAGAAGAAGAATCCAAGAGTATATACACACGACAGCTCATCTAAATGCTAATAGCCTTATCGACTACTCTTTTACTATATCCTCTCGCACTCACTCATTCTCTCTTTCTCGGTTTGTTTTATCTGGTCTAGCGCGATTTTTCCAAAGTCTCATTGTTGTCCCTTGCTATTTCCTGTCGAACTTCACGCGTCACGAAGAAATCTTGTATATGTATGTATATAAACTTTGGTTGGTGTATTATACAGTTGGTATATTATATAGATACGAGAAAAAGTCTTGCAACGAGAAAAGCTGACAAAAAGTTTTTCCGATTTTTCATGAATGGAAATACGTGAATTTTGTACGCTAGGATGTTACTGTTATTTTCAGATATATATATATATATATATATATGTATTGCAGAATCCCTTGATATATATGTATGCTTTTTTTAGATGTAATACACTGGAGAGACGAGAAGATTTTTTTTTTATTTTATTTTTCTTTTGCATAGGAATGGAAAAATTGTTCTGGGTTGATATGTGTTTTTGTATAAAAAAAAAGTTTGTGAATGTTTATATGTGATGGAGGATTGATGCATTTTGTAAATTAAGTTTTCCATACGTATATCAACTGATCTACAATTTAAAACAAATAAGTAACACAAAATAATAACAATAAATTATTATCGTTTAACTAAAACCACATAAATAAACAACCAGTAAACAATCCAGTCGATCAATTAGCAAAAGACACATCAACCTTCAAAAAAAAAAAAACTTCACCACACACATTAAACCAACCAATGCCCAACTCATTCAAATGATCAAATTAATATCCACTTTTCTCCCATACCATCATACCAATCCTCTAACACCCATTTAATCGTCAATCCCTTCACCAAAAAATTTCAAGATCAACCCATTACCCACCCATCAAAATATACTAACCAGTAATGTTTTTCATCCCTTGGAATTCCCGAGACACACACACTTACAGGACCACATATCCGCGTCATCCTCTCATCCTATCCACGCCTATATCCCTCATCCTTCTGACACTTACACATACACACCCCTACAATTCTCTCTCTATCCACTATATACCTACTATATCTTCCAGTGGTTTCGCTCTGTTGAGCCCACATGTCGCTATTCGCCCACACACACTCGCTTTCCAAATGGACCATTACAAGACTGTAGTATATAGCAGAGGGTCCAAGTATGTCAGGTTCTGAAGGTCTATGTGAACCTCTTTCTCTCTCTCTCTCTATATATATATATCTGACGGCATTTATCATCGATTAACTTGTAAACAGCCAATCTGCTCTCTGCTGCAGTAAGAGATAGAGTGGAGAGAGAGAGAGGATTTAGGGGGATATAGAGTTCGAGTACGAAATTATGACAGATGCCTGAGTGAGAGAGACAAACAGAGAGAGAAAGGGAAGTTAGACTGGTTTGGTTGATCATTTGATTTATAAGCCTGACTTGATCTGATACTCATGCTTGACAGCGGGGTGGATATGAGATTGCTGCGGCTATTTACTTTTTTTTTGTGATGCTCACTTTGCTATAGCTTATTTTAGGGCATCGATGCTTTTATATATGAGTGTTTGCATTTTTACTGGTTTAAGTAAGTTAGGGTTGCTTTGTATGAAAATTTTAAGAGTTACAATTTAAATGAAATCTCAATTTACTATCAATTAAAAAATGATCATTTTCAAAAAATCATAATCAGCTGCTATAGCAGTATTCTCAAAAATTTTTAATAACCAATAATTAATTTACTGCTTAATATACCTCAACTTGTTCTTAAATTATTCAATACATCACACATTAAGAGCACTTTGAATATAGACTTCCAAAAAAAAGTAAAAGGAGCACACGCGTGACCCAAGTGTTCGAAATGTAAAGGTCTTAACAACCTCTAGCTCTACAGAGACATCCAAAGACACATTCTAAATACAAGAAACAAGAGTAGAAAGTATATAGGGGAGTTATATCGGCCAATGCGGATTGTAAAGCAGATACATACGTATAGTGAGACAGGTTGGCGCATCACACGTCTCTTGTGGCTTCGTATATATACGGAGGGAGGGAGAGGGGGGTATAGTGTCCAGCACACAATGTGTCCCAGCTGGGACCAACCTCTATTCTCGGACCTTTTAATGCTGTATTATAGTATAAGGGTGCGAGTGTATAGTATAGATTCATAGCCCGGACACACTATAGCGCATACTCTGATTATCCGCAGTGGACCACAACGTTCTTCTCTACCCCTATATATCTTTATATACTCTCCCAATCGATCATCTACTTCTTTACTACTGCTACTATACTATACACACGCCCCACTCATTTTTTTCTTTCTTTTTTTTTCTTTTTTAGTATCCAAGCTATTGTCTTCGCGAACTGACTGTCGGTCTTCTTCTTTCTCTCTCTCTTTTGGTCAATGAAGAGATATTACTTGGGCACTTTTGGTTATTGTATACGTATACAGTATAAAAATACCTTATGTCGCGTATCGTTTATACTATATATATATATATATATAAGTATACCATCGTCTATCTTTCTCACTTTTAGTGATCGATGCTTATATATATATTTGACTTATCCTATACGTTGTAAATCGTTTAGTTTCTATACGCGCGAATGGCCGCTACAAGGATTTTCGATTAAGATCAAGACCGCAAGGTCTTAATGTACCATCCTCTATATATATATATATATATATTCCCTTCGATAAAAATCGTTCGTGTGCCTTTTTTTTTATGGTTGTCTTTAAATGGCTCTTTAGAAAGATTTATTAGTGACTGGTAATGTAGGTACTGTTGTTAAAAAATGCAAACGAGTCTTCTATCTAGATCCCCATACTCAAAGTCTCTTTTTTTTTTTTTTGGTGTTAGACCGATATCAATGTTAGATGGTGTAGCGAATATTTATTACTACCTGTGCTATAATTTTCACTTAAATAGATGTCGAGATGTATGGAGAAATTTGATAGGGTAGTAGGTATATTAGTAGTTTCCTGTTATATATATACCTTTAACTGAAGTCAATGTATATTATAGACTTTGAATCTAATGGCAAATCAGATAGACAGATATCGTCGTTTATGTACACATAACAGCGAGTCTACAGGATAATCCAGTTTTCTAAACAATAAAGTATTAGACACCATCATCGCTACATTATCCATTCATTTAAAAACAAACGGTACTCACGCTTAAGTCTCTAATCCTGAAAGAAAAAAAATAGAAGAAATTAAATGAAATAAAGTCTAAACTTTCATCATTACAATTATACGCAACACGCGTATACAAATATAAGGTAGGGGTGATATGGTATATATACATATAAGGGGGTTTACGTATATAAGGCATAGGTTAACATATGCCTGATGTAGCGAAAACCGATCTGAACGTAGGATGTGTATACGCTTATATGTATATACTTGAATCATAATAACTCGGCCCTCGCGAAAATCAACCAGTAAGCACATAAGCAAGCTAGAGCAAGAGAGTAAGACAGATTTAGTCGAAAGTTTTGAAATCGATCGCTATATAGCTGCGTTCGCAAGGGTTTATACATATAGAGACTATAAAGTATAATGGTGTCGTATTTCCCGCGTTTTCGCTTATATAGCTATATACCTACCTACCTACGTGCACATATGTATGTGTGTATGTATGTATGTGTATATAGTAAAGGGGGGCTTAAACAGACCTGTATGTAATAGTAGAACATCGTCGGCAAGCTCTTATATATAGAAAGAGGTAGGGAGCTGTAGTAGGGTGATGTTTCGGGAAAATCGCACGCGCCATAATGCAAGAGAGAGAATCTGGCTAAACGGCTTTGGACCTTTTTTTTCTATCTATCTTTCTCTCGCTTTCTCTTTTAGTACCAGTCGGCTGGAAATGCGTTGAAAAGATGGTAAGGGGAAGGGATAGGTATGGGGTGAGAAGATTTGTGGATCGAATAAAATGTGATTAGAGCTCTTCTACAGTTATGGTAGTAATAGTATGTAGGTATAGTATATGGCGCGTGTGCAATCTTTTTCTTTCTGTATACTGTTAAAAGTCTCGAGTTCTCGGTATTAGTAATCATAATGTTGAATATTGAATTCGATTAGCTGTATGAGTGATGGAAATTTTCTTTTTTTTATATGAGGGTTTGGTTATATTAAGGTTGTGTCTTGTGTAAAGGATTATTTATTTTTGGATTTGGTGTGTATATAAGAGAGTAAGTACTGAGGATTTTATTGGAGTTAATGGTTTTTAAAATCTGATGTTTGGGTGGTTATTTTGTGGGTTTTTAATAAATTCTATTTTATTTTTGTTTTTTTATTTGGGATTAGGTAATAGGCTTTTATGCATTTTATTTATGTATATTAAGTTATGGGAAGGGGGATCTGGAGAATATTAAATTGTAATGATAAATTTATTGTCAAAGTATAATATGGTTTAATAATTTTCATTTTAATTTAGTTTATTGAAAGTTACCTTTGCGTAAATAATTAACGTAATAATATCGTAAATATGTGTGTGTATTTATATCAGAAGTGAAACGAGAATTTGCTTTTATTTGAATAATGTTTTCAATCAAATCAAATATTCCATTTATCAACCATTCGTGTGACAATAAACTTGTTACTTTAATTTCGTGTTATTATTCTATATTGACGTACGCCGTTATAATTTTCCAAAACGCTATCTCATTAAAAATCTAACCAAAAGCTCAATTAAATTATAAACTATTTGATTGTTTATCCAATTTTCTCTCATCTATAAAATTTAAATTAAATTTTCTAAATTTTAAAAAAATTATTCATTAATTTAAAAACTAGATGAAAATTTATTTTTTGCATAAGACCAATTAATTTGGAGTCTCACGTACAAGTAAAAAGAGCCTATGTTACAAGTAAAAGAGAAACTCCACCATAGACGTTAAGATCATCTAAACTCATATACCTGAGCTACTATAATCCATTCTTCCCTTACCCAAAAATACCAATCCGTTTAATTAGACTACATGGCGCCGACATAAGTGCCATTTCCACTCAGAGCATTTTTTTCCACTCTACTGACAATTCCAGTATGTATTTTGACAGGCAATATATATAGTCGCGTGAATTTTTCAAAAGCGGCTAAAATCAACCACCCGCTGATACGGATTATACCATTATGAAACGTTTTTTGTCACGCTTTGAATATATATATTGTTAAGCGACACGCGCTCTAGTTTTTCAAGATTAGTACCTAAACTATATACCTTTGGTATTTCCGTTTCGAGAGATTTTTAAAGGTTTATACCTCTTAAGCGGGAAAATCGTTTTTCATTTTTTTTTTTTTTAAACTGTAGTGGTATTTACTGGTTGAAAGAGTTTTCCACTTGATTGCTTTAGCTATTTACGAAAAAAAGAATGCGTATTGAATACAAAATATTTAGATTGTATCGGTAAATTGCAAATCTTCAAATAGCAATATTTAAAAAATGTTTTTAAATATTTAAAAAAATATGATATTAAAAGAAAAAAAAAATTAATATACCTATATGTATAAGAGCACTCGTAACTGCTCAATTTTCTCAACGCCCTTAACGCAATCACGTGTCAGTATAGTATACACTCTCGAAAGTAACGGTAAGCTGCTCTCTCTCACACACACACACACACACACACACACACAGGCATTCGAGCCCTTAAGGGTAACAATACCAGCTCAGAATCTACTACAGTGCACAAAGCGCTCACGATCTTGTGACACTTGAGATATCGAGTATATATTATATAAGAGCAAGCAAGATAGATCTAATATCTTTCAATATGTATACAACCCAGGCGAGTATAATCTACTCTTAGTAAATGCGATTATCGCCTCTGTATATATACATACATATACATACACAGAAGTAATGCTTTAGTTTTAACCGATTCGTTTATTTCGTACTCCGTAACTAAAAACACACACATATGGATACAGTAACTTTACGGTAGGAGTGTGTATTATATGGAAGTACGGAAGTGTAGCTCGAGGCGATACCAAAGTAGCCAGGGTGGATGGATGGTTAACTTGTGTGTATTGTAAATAAGTATATGGGCGAGAGAGAGAGAGAGAGAGAGAGAGAGAGAGAGAGAGAGAGAGAGAGCTATGATGATGGCCTCCAGCAAGAGTAAATGATTGCTAGGGTGGTTGTATGTATATACCGATGGGGGGTAGCTTTGTTGTTTGGAGCGCGAGAGAAAGAGAGAGTCCTCTCTTTTTTTGTTTCTTTCTATTTCACTTCGGTCTATTCATCCAGATATATCGTATGTATGTGTGTATGTGTGTATATATATATTTTCTGGACCACTCGCTTCTACTGCTTTTACTACTACAGACGCGTGGCTAAAGAGCGACCAGTGGCCTATTATCGGTAATTAGAGTGGGACTCCTTCTCTTTTTATTTTTTTTTCTGGCCACGCGACTATACCGACTCTCTTTACTCCTCCTACGATAGTGTGTGTATTTGTATGTGTATATATATAGACACCCCGGGGGTTTTTGATGTTAGGTTGAGATAAAGAGGCTGGGGGATATTATATTGTAAAGGGAGGAGGGGAATGGATTTGCTTGGGTTTTTATTGATTGAAGAAATGAATGAGACTTACCTCGATTGATTATGTTGATGACGAGCGATTGCGTTTATGTGTTGATTATCACGATGATAATGATGATGATGATTTGTATGTTCAAGTTTGATTTGGATATAGATTCTGATAGACTGATATGTATAAAAAAAGCTGAAATTTTTATAAAATTTCTAAAACAAACATCTTTTATCTATCGTTTACATTTTCATGATTCAATACAAAGACTCTCGGATCAAAAAAATAAAGTCTTACAAGATCAAAATATAATCCAACAATCCATGCAGTATATGAAAAAGCTTCAACCATACATACACTCTCGAAAAGACTATAGTCTCGCACTTGTTTCGCGCATCAATAAACCCCTTCTTTTTTCTTGCAGTAGGAGTGCGCCTCTTAAATGCAACCAACTCACCCCTACCCTTCTACCATTCTACAATATTAATTCATTGCATCCAGTATATGACATCCAACCTCGCATCCAACTCTACTTGCTATACTGCACATAACCCAAAGAGTTACAATTATTACTCGCTTGCATTTATCATCGATTACAATCTTTCTCTCTTTTGCTCACTGGAGACACAACGCAAATGCTTATGCTACTGTAAGTATATATATACTCGCGTGGCTAGCCAAACCATTACACTTTCCAGCCAATTAATCTTGGCAACATTTGGCTTTTCTCTCTTACTTATTTTTTGTGTGTGTATTATCATCATCATCTATCCTTTGGGATTACTTTTCTTCTTATACTTTTTTTTTTTTTTTATAAAGTGAGAGTTCTTTTTTTTATGATAGTCTGTTCTTTTTATTTTTGGAGTTTTTTAAGTTTCAGATGGAGTAGATATCTTTCTTTCTTTCTTTCTTTTTATGATTATGCCAAAAAGCACTTGGACGCGATTTGAGATTTTACTTGGTCTTGCTTTCATTAGTTGCGGTTTCTGATTCATCTTGCTTTTATTTTACGACTATTTAACGTTTATGGTACTTTGAACTTTTAAGATGTTCCTTTTTTTTTTTCATTTATTATTTTAGGCGATCTTGCAAATTAAACAGTTAAAAAAATCAATATATATTTTTCAACTAATCCAAAACTGCTATTAATATCCAACCTTACAGAAAATTCAAAATTCTACTCAAAATTTCAAAACCCTGTCCAAAAATAAAAAAACCCCCAAATAACACGTAAACGTATCTCAATTCAAAAAAGTACATACACATCCCAAAGTAGCATCAGCAGTAGATAGGCAATAACTCCGTCTACAACCATCTCCTCTCAGCAAGATCCATCCAAGATAGCTTTTCTCATCCTCTTCAACTTCGTCTCATTCTTCTTACCCTTACCCTACCCTTATAAGGTAAGGCAGGCGTGCAAGAAGACGCAGTTCACTTCCAAAGTTAATACGTAAACGTAGTTCTCCCAAATGGAGTTAGCTAAAGTTTTGCCACGTTGAAGAGAGAGAGAGAGAGAGAGAGAGAGAGAGAGTCAGCCCTCGAGGCTAAAAGGGGAAATGGTGGAGTGAGAGAATCTTGGTATATGTATATAGTGTAGCAGTATATAAGCTTTGTATCTTTCTGACTTGCTTCGCTGAGATTTCACAGCATCACACTACACGCGACCTCTTTTTCGCGATTTGCCGCCGCGGGAAAGCTTTTTAGTATAGAGTTGAGAATGAAATCTTCTTTTTTTTGTGACTATACGTGCTTTTATTGTGTGTGGAGTTTAGAGGTAAAAATGGATAAAATTTTGTTGATTGGGGTAGTAGGAAGGATATATAGAAAAGTTGGTTTGAGTGTAAATTGGCTAGTGATAAATCGTTTGGATATGTGTATACGTGCAGTGTGGGTGATATCTTGTGAAATGAGCCGGAAAATTAAATTTCGTCGCAATGCGGTTGTTTAGTTATTGGCATTGATCCGATTGCTATTTTGAGAAGATTACGATGTACTGTATATAACAAAAAAATAATATTTTTATTATTATCGATTTAATAAAGAATTTTGAGCAACATAAATTCCAATTTCAATCACTTACATTTACGACACTGTAGTTGAATATATTATATAGTCTCAATTTTTGTCATCCTAAATTTCTTACCTCTACAAAATCTCAATCCCAAATCCAATCTAACCAGTAAGACCCACATCAGCATCACATACAAGACAAGAAAAAACGACAGTGCAAATCTTCTTTCTTTCAGCTCAACATCTCGTAAACGACCAATCCTCTCTTTCCTCCTACTATACCTCAGAAAAGAAAAGATAAATAAACTGCAGCTACAAAAAAAAAAGAAGAAGAAAATTCAACCAGGTCGACCTGATACAAGATAATAACCAGCTGTAGTAGCATCAGCTTTCCATCGTCAGACTGGCCTGTCGTACAAGCTGTTTGCCTTCAGTGTAGCTCCAGAATGAGAATGAATCGACCATAGAAGTAAAGCCTGGACGACAGGATATATATGTATAGACACATACACCCTCGCGACAAAAACCTTCCTCTCTTACCCACTCTGATCGCAAAGTTTTTACGATTCTAGGTGGCATATACTAGTGGGAGAATGATATACCTAGCTGAGCCTAAATCCTGGCTGTATCCCAGAAAACGAGATGGTGGTGGTGAGGGAGAGAGAGAGAGAGAGAGAGAGAGAGAGAAAGAGGACTATAAATTCGTTTGGCCTGTCTTGGATCCTGATATAGTCTATATTATACTGTTGTCCTTGTCGACGTATAGTAGATATGTAGGGATGGTAGGTTAGTGGTATTTGTGTGTGTGTATGTGTAGGAATACGTGCGGTTACGATACCCTAGAGGACGATGAGAGAGAGGTTTACGGATGGGTTTCTAGGATATACTAGATGTTAGAATATGGCCTATTGATGTCTCAAGCTGATGGCTTTTTTTTGGGGGGAGGGTATGATTTTTTGGATGATGAGATGAGAAGTAGGGGGGATGTAGGGGGTAATGGATGCGAAGTGAAAATGATTATGTGGAGGGATTTTTGTGGGATATTGTGAGAGAGGAATTGTTTTTTTGTACTAAATGGCAAATAACATTTTTTTTTTGTTGTTGTTTATTTCAACGTTTAGGCATAATTTGTTTCATTTATTTAGATAAACTTTTGACTCAGAGTTTACTTACAAAAGTTGATTATCATTTGTTTACAAGATTTATAATATTGATTTTGAAAATTTATGTTGCTATATATTTATCAAGAAAATACAATACGTAAGTTTCTTATGCATAAATTATAAGTTTACGTCTACCCTTATCTATACTCTCTATAAATAAATGAATCTATAATCTTTTTTCTTTTATATATAATCAATCTGACATTCCATTATAATCAAGCATCAATATCATTCTATTAAAAATAAATAAAAAAAAAAGAAAATAAAATCCTTTAAAATTTCTATCTCAACCCACTACCCAAAGCCATATAATATCAAGGATTCAAAATCAAATTGTTTCTGAAATTCCAACAGATATAGTGTGTTCCATAGTTCAGTGGATATTCTCGACTATTCGCTATATATTTCTCTCTCTCGCTCTGAGAACGTACAAGATCACAAATGCCCCTTGAAATCCCAAAGAAGGAAAAATACGAGGCGGATAGCAAGATTGAAAATAAATAAGAAACACAGCCTTGGCTTGAGTATATATATATATATATATATATATATATATATATAAAGCGGGGGTAGGTAGGGGATAGGAATAAAAGTAGGCAAGAGAGAGAGAGAGAAAGCCACACGCCAAGAAAGTAGTAAGTATATAAGAGTAAGAGAGGGGAAAGAGACGACAGCCGGATAAATGGGCGGCGCGGTAAGAAGGAAAAGTATAGAGGTGGGGCGAGAAAGAGAGAGAGAGAGAGAGAGAGTTGGCAGCTTTTTCCGCCATCACGGTTATACCAGTAGGATCTTCTCGCGTTAGATGTATATACCTATATATACATACCGCGATGGAACTTTTCTCGCGCTCGGGGAATCTCCACCGACGACGACGACGACGACAACGACGACGGCTAGGATGTGTCCGTATAAAGTCTCTCTTCCTCCTTCTTTTACTATCTCTCAGCCGCGCCCAGGCTTTGGAGGATCGCAACTGTCGTGCTGCTGCTGCTCTTGATGCGTATGGGTTATAGGGTTTTAGCCAAGGATTTTTGGGTAAGGGAAAATTTTCTTTGCGTGCGTGGGATTGAAAAGAGAAAGAGAGGGGTTGCGAAATGCTCTTTGATGTTCCTCTGCCATTTTGTCATTGGGTTTCATGTTATATCCCTTCAATAGCTTAATACTTGATGTATGCTGTATAGACCGATTGAAATCGTTTTGTGTTGTAATGGTGGGAGAATTGTGATTTTTTTTTCTTTTTTAGATTAACTTTGGATTTTGGAGTTAGCGGATTTGATATAAATGAATTTTAATTTACATCAGTTTTATTCGAGATTATGTGATTTTAATTTATAGAAATTCATGTTCTTTAAATACCATTTAAAACTCATCATATTAAATATCTCATTTAAAACTCAACCAACAATATATCCCCTATATTTAAAAAAAAAAAGGATATCTTCACCAAACAAAAGCCTCAAACAGCTCAAAAAAAGAATCGTTTAATTGACCGAAACGAAGCTTTATTCGTCATCAGTTATACCTTTTTTTTCTCTGAACCTCCCACACAACAACGAAAAACCTTCCTTTAAAAAAAAAAAAAAAGTGGAAAAGCAGAAGGCAAACGAAAAAACAAATAAATCTTAATTACAGAATCGCATTGCCGAACTTTCACGCAGAGAGACTATGTAGTCTCTTTCTCTCTATATCTCGGGCGTCAGTATAGCGGTAGCAAACAGAAAAACAAAAAAACAAAAACAAACAAAAAAAAAGCGATAGCAGGGATCGAGCGGAACAAAAGCTTTTACGGTCGAGCGCGGTGAAAAAGCCCCGTGAAGAGAGGAGAAAGGTTGGACTGTAGAAACGAGTAAAGAGTGAGAGAGAGAGAGGGAGAGAGGAAAGGGAATTTTGCGGTGTACGGATCTGTACAATACACATTCAACACATACGGGCCGATTTTGTGGTTTGGATAGAATATATATGTGCGTATGGCCATTCGCGGACGCGCGATTCATTAGTCCGCAAGCTTCTCTGTCCCTTGGCACCGACGTTTCAGAGACTAAAATCTCTTTTTTTTCTTTTTCTTTTGGATGGATACTGTTGTCATGGTTTTGAGCTCTTTGTTCCTGTGTGGATTGTATTGTTTTAGGGTTGAAGATTGATTTCGATGATGGTTGAGTGTCTAGAGATATCTGTGTCGAGTGTGCTAGTTAAAAAGCTACTTTTAAAAAAATAAAATTGATTATCAGAATTAAAAAAGTAAAAAAATTAAAAATAAGTTTGATATAAGTAAAACTTTTTTACTCTTTTATCACTATATTTTTTACCAGAACACCTTTTAACTCTATTGCCAACAGTATCTTTTCAAAAATTCACAGCTCTATAAAATACGAGTGCTACTACAAAACTTGTCGAAAAAAAAAGAAGAAAAAAAAGAAATACTACAGAAAAAAAAGATATAATATAGAAACAGAAAGAAGTAAAAACAGAGACGCCATTTCACACCGAATAACCAACCGTGTCTCTCGAAATGCCCCTTACCCAAACTCGCTAATTTCCCATTCCCTTCCATTCAACCCTCATTTTCATGTTCTGCAGTGATATCCTCCGGTATATAGCCGCAGTGTCGTTGTCTCTCCCCCTAAGTACGTCTGTTTTACCGTATATAAACGAGCAGAGACGTACTTTACTCTCTGCCAGGATATACACATACAAGCGCTTCAGGCAAAGCTAGAAAAGCATACAAGCTAAGCGTAATTTTGCATTTCTCACTATTCCTATGTATATTTTTCTCTGCGGATCATTGCGGTAATGGACGCAAAAGTTGGATTGGTAGAATAGAGTTTATACATCAAGAAAGACACGCGCGCGCGAACTTGATGAAAAAAGCATCGATTTTATCATAGTTCATGATACATACCACGCTTTTTTTTATCGTTCTCTCGCATCATGAAAAAAAAAGCGGGACCATCACCCATACCTACGAGTCGCATCAAATTTTTACCAAGCGATATCAAAGGTTCTTTTGTCGATGTATATACAAATACATACTGTATATACCGATGCTCTCTTTTTTTTCTCTCTCTTGATATGTTAGCGATATATACATTTTTTTTTATCCGGATTACAACACCCGGTCTTTTTTCGCTGGTTTCTGAAATTCGAACCTTCATGCCGATGATTTGCGCTACGTCGGAGCTGTTTGAAACTACTGGCTACTATTGCTCTGTTTGTGTTTGTGTGGGGTGCTTTTTTTTATTCTCGAGAATGGTTGGCGATCACAAGTGCCGCGAGGGTGTATAGTATACTGAGAGGATGAATTAAAATGATTTTTTTTTATGCTCGCGTTTTTTCAAAATGAATTTTTTTTTACTCATCGATGAATCTATTGTTCACGGGATTTTTTTTTTTGAGGTGAACGATGATCAATATACTGAGAGTGAGCGTGTTTGGTCAAGTGATATTAGACTGATAGCTTTTTATCAAATTCAAATTTTGATAGAGGTAATTGGATGATACCAATTGGTTTAATACAATTTTGATTAAATAATTAAAAAAAAAAAAAATTTCACGTTGGAAAATGACTTGTTATGCACTATTTACTATATTTAAAGCCGTTTTGATACTTTATTAAGTATATTTTGGCATGTAAATTCTCATACTATAACTCAGCCAGTTCAAGCCAGGAATCGAACCCAAGACCTATGGATTACAAATCTAGCACTTTGCCGACTAAGTTATTTGAAACTTCGATTTAAAATCGATTTTTTTTAATTATATTATTTTTTCATTAATATAATCGTACATAACAATTTATCAAGAATTTATTAATTATAAAATTTTAATGATATTCAATGATAATTATTACATTTTTCAATAAAATATTAAAAATATTATAAAATATTTGGAAGTCTCAAATATACTTTTACCTATTGCCATCTATTGGTATTATTCAGTGATGTTTAATTTACAGACCGATGGTGCTGTAGCTAAACTAGAATGCAATACTACCCTTGTGTGAGGGGTAGTTTACCCTTCGATCGACCGAAGCACAGAATTCTGTTTTATCTACGCTTCTCAAAAAAGCTGTAGTTATCGACGTACGTTATATTATTGAATGCTGATATAACGTTTGTATTTTAAAATTTTTAGTTGATATACTTTATTTCTGTGTTATTGATAACAGAAGTTGCCTCGTATGTTATTCGTTGATAATTTAAATAAACTAATTTATCAGTAAAAAGTATTTAGATTTTATTATAATTTGATGTACCTACTACTGAACAAAATCTAATCTTTTGCAATAATTAATTAAAAAATACATTTTTAAGTTTTTTATAAAGTGAGTTAAAAATATAAGTTAATAAAATTATTTATCAAAATTGTATTGGTATTAATAAAAATCAAAATACAATAAAAAAGCTCAGCATATTACTTTCTGTTTCAACTATCACAAAACATCAAGAATTCTAATTAAATACAAAAAAAGCACAACACTATACAATCAATCACTGAAAAAAGACAACAAAAAAGTCACCACAATCTCCTCAACACATCAATACCCAAAAAAGTCCTTTTTCTGAAATCTCTCTCTCTCTCTTCTATCATCCCCAAAAATCGTCACTCTTCATCCACCCTCACTTTATTCCCTTTTCTCCTCTATCACTTCAAAAGCTCCCTACAACATCTCACCCTCTTACACCACGTTGTATTCCCTCTTGTTTGTTGTTCTCCAAAACCTTCCTTCTCCTCTCCCTCTCTTATCACGTATATAACTTTATAATCGAGCGAGAGAGACAAAGAGAGACTTTGCAAGAGGGTAGTGAAGAAAGAGAAGAAGCTTTAGAAGGTAAAGATCGAGGGTGGAAGGAAGAAAGGTGAAGGTATATAGTATAAGAGGGTGTGTAAGGAGAGAACAGTCAAAAGTACCGGAGACGCTTTGGAGTAAGTTCTATGGGTATAGAAGAAGGGCTGTAGTAGCAGAGTTGGAGAAATTGTGTACGCTTCTCGAGAAGTTTCATTTGTTCGGCCGCGCAATTATTAGGGAGAGAGAGAGAGAGAGAAAGAGAGACAGTTGTGCCGTTTGCGCGGAAGATAAACGAACGGAAAGTTGGAAACGAATGGAAAGAGGGTAGGAAGAGAGAGAGAGAGAGAGAAAAGGAAGTGAGGCGCGGATTTAACGAACTGAGAATGCCCGCTTTGATTGTAATAATTAAAAGCCGACCGTGCGATTCAATGGTAGAGAAAGAGAGAGAAAGGTTTTACGCTTATGTATCTCGGCTTTGTTTGTCTTATGTCATTAATTAGCGTGACCTATCCTCCTTGTTATATTACGCAAGTTTTGTGATTTTACAAATGATGAATACTTTTTTTTTTATTTGGATTATGATTATGTTTATAAAAGTTTGATTTAATTATGTCGATACATGATAGATTCTATATTAATCATTCGGATAAAAATTTACAATTTAAAAATTTTTTATTTTTTATTTGCATTACTTTATAAAAAAAAATATTCAACCACAAATAAAAAGCTCTTCATAAGCATAAAAAAAAGCAAGCAAATAAGCACACCATATATAGGAACAAGAGCGTAAAGCCGAGGAAACGCGTTTGACATTTATACCAGGGATTCTCGGCTTTACAACCCAAGCCTAAAAAGAGAGGGTAAGAGAAGCAAGGGAAAACCCTTTCGACCCCGTTAGTCCCCCTCCCCAAAAATCTGTGGAAGGTAAGCGTGAGTTTGCAAAGAGGTATATACAGTGAGAAAGCTTCTCGAGAAAAGGGGGAGAGAAAGAGAGAGGTCTTGGTAACATCGACTTTGTTTGCAAAGTGGGATTCTTGGTACAGGATGGATGGATATATATATAAGAACGTCTTTGCTGTGTTTGGTTGTAAGAACGAATAGAGAAGTGTTTTTGGTTATACTATTGCTGATGTTGCTGTTGAGATTTTTTTTTTATTTTTTATGTTGGATGGAAGATAAAGGAAATGATGTATTTTTTTTTAGTTGTTGGTAAATTATAAATTAAGTAGTTAGTATGAACGATGAGGTAGACATGTTGCGTAAGGATAATGTATAAATTTATAATAGTTGCAGGTTAATTGTTGGCTAGTTTTTTAACAACTTTTAATTAATGAGTTTAAGACAATTAAGTTCTTTTTTAAGTATCAACTTAATAGAGGGTAAATAAGTTGAGCTTATACAAAAGTTTTTAGTCTCTTAAAATATGTAGTGTAAAAATGGTATATATTTTATAGCGAGCCAATTAGATAAAAAAAACAATATTTTCATAACTTTATCAAAATCCTTCAATTATTTAAAAAAAAATCCAGAATCCACATACATAAAAAAGTAGACTTAAATAAAAATTCATCAAACTTAAAATCACAACGTATACAACAATAGATGATAGAGCAGCAGTACCTAAGCAGTAGAAAGCGCTACGGGAATTAAGACCGTAATCGGGCGATCTTCGCTTGCAAAGTGAGAAGGCAATTTGGGCGAACCGCAGCAGCTGTAGCAGCTAGCAGCTAGCAGTCTGTTGCTGTAGTATATACGGATAACGTAATGGCGGCCACAGGATATAGAGAGAAAGACCAGTAGCATATTCTACAACCAAAAGAGAGAGAAAGGAAGCTCTCGAGACGGTTGCTGCTTCTATACGCGAGGGTTAAAAGTCAGCTTGAGGGAAGTAGAAGAAGAAGGAAGGTGGAGGGAGGGGGGGGGGGGGAATTAACGAGCCACCCGGCGAGTAATGCTGCTCGTTACGCGGTAAAGGGGGGTTGTACTGTACGCCTTGGAAAATCTCATTAAATTCCTTCCTTGGCTGTGAAAGCGAGCGAGTAGAGAGAAATATTTGTACGTTTTTTTATTCGTATAATTCTTTTATTTTTTGGAGATTTTTTACTTGAACCTGGTGTTTCGAGTTTTTTTTTGTAGAGGGTTGTACTTTGTTTTGGGAACGAGCTTTTTTTGGGGGGAGGGGGGGATATGTGGTTAGTTAACTGATATCTCGGTTGTGCTTGATTGATTTTGAGAGAAAAGAAATGGTAAACCACTGATACTGATTGAAAAGTATTGCTTTGTTTCGTAAGTTTTTCTTTATACTTTTTGCTGGTTCTGTAACTGAGTACGACTATTTCTTTAACAAAAAAATAAAACCAAATCCAATCATCCAATTATTTTAACAAACACTATAAATAAATTATTTATAAAAATTCAACACTATTTCCTATCAAAAATCAAATTACCCTACTTCTAATCATTAAGTTCATAAGTATATAGTTACAGTAGAGTTGCTCATAAAAAATTTATACATCCCTCGACTGTCATACTTTCCATAAATACGAAAGTAATCCTCATTTGTTAACTTGACGAACAATAACGTGTACCCACTACTACTACCACTCTTATTAATTATCCCCCACCTTTTCTCTCTTTTCCTCCCCTCCCCCCACATTCCCTAGAGCTTTTAGTCTGTAAATCATTCAAGTCACATTATATCGCACATCGTCCTCCATGATTTCGCTATTAGATCTCTTCTCTTCTCTTCTCCTTCCACTTCACTGGTACATAATCCCAAGAGACGCTTTCCGCGAATAATGACCGTATTATCTCATCTGATGTGTTTTCCGTATGGTATATCCTCTTCTCACTCTTGTAAATTAACAAACTTTTTTTCGCCAGTTAACGATATTTAGCAATCACTTTCAATTATGCTGCATATAAGTATAAATGATTATCGTTGCTGTGATTTTTATAAATTTTTATATATAATAATTGTATTTTATTTTAAAAATAGAAAGTCTGATCCTCAAGTCAATCTTTCTTCTGCAAAAGAACATATCCTACTTACCCTATACACCTACAATCCTATATAGTCATCCCACATCTCGCAAGCACTCAGAAAAGTCACGAGCCGCAAGGAAAAACCTCAGAAGCGAACCTTGAGGTATATAGGAATATATCTAGCATAAAGCTAGAGAACTACCGGGAGCTTGAGTTTCGCGGCGTATATAAAAAAAAAAAAAGTTTCAAAGAAGTAGGATGGTGTGTGATGGTATAGTAGTGGTAGGTGGTGGTAAAAGAAGAGAGAGAGAGGAGCAAATCCGCTTTGCCTTTAAAAAATCGCTAACACGCCATTTCTCGCCAGTCCTCTTTCTACCACCTTCCCTCCTCCCTTCTATCTCGTCTTCTCGCGCCTTGCAAAAGCTTTCTCTCTCTCTCTCTTCTGCAAGCTCTCTCGAGCGAAAAAGGAGCGTCGGAATGGAAAGGGTCGTCGGATGGTGGCTGAAAAAGAGAGAGAGAAAGAAAGAGGAGTAGATAGAAGAAGGGGGAAGAGCGACGACACCACGCCTACCTCTCTCCAGAGGGAGCTTGCGCGTGAGTAAGAGAGAAAGAGTGAGAGAGAAAGATCGTTGCTGGGTGGCGAGGAGCGAAAGTTGCTCCGACCCGCTGAATAATGCAACCCGGGGTAATGGCGCTATCTCTGCGCATCTTTTATTAAACGCTTCCAGCTTCCACTACTACATATATATACTCTATATGTACCCACGATCTACCACCACCTACTCATCCAACCTACCCTCCATCACACAAAGGTTACATGTATGCGTATAGTATACGTGTGTCTGTGTGTGTGTGCAAGCTCCGCGTTATCCGATGCTCTGGGGTGCGGAAAAGTGAGGATCGCATGGAAACGCTTGCCACTTCTTTTATTTTTTTCACCCCCCTCTTTCCTCCCTTTTTTTCTCTTTTTCTCGCTTCTCAGAGTTGATCTTCCTCGTTATGAGGGATGTATACGTGTGGCTGGTATGCTCTTTGCTCTTACAATTTTTTTTTTTTTTTTTTTTTTTTTTTTTTTTTTTTTTTTTTTTTTTTTTTTTTTTTTTTTTGTTTTTTTTTTTTTTTTTTTTTTTTTTTTTTTTTTTT
>JAPYZE010001547.1:0-38282 GCA_030522805.1 Leptomastidea abnormis | reverse complement strand
CGAACTTCTTCCCCATCCTTATAATACGTAAGGTTCTCCGAGACGTTAATTAAAATTTTTACGTGACAAAAAAGTAGAATGGATGCGGAGAGAGTAAGAGTAAGAGTGAGAAAGAAAAAGATTGTATATATAAAGGTAGAAGCAGAGTGGCAAGAAAAGGTACGAAAGAAAGAAAGAAAGAAAGAAAGAAAGAAAGAATGAAAGGTATAGCCAAAGAGGGGCTTAAAGGTTTCTCTCGTCCTCACTTTTCTCCTCCTTCTCCTTCTTCGATGAAGGTGGAAGGCAGCGAGCGTTTTATACCGCCCAGGGCGCGACTTGGTATACATACCTATATACATACACTATCTATATACATATAATATAGATATATAGCAGCTTACACACACACACACACACACACACACACACACACACACACACACACACACACACACACACAGAATTGCTACCACCTCGCGCTCGTTCTCTCGCGAGTGAGTAATGCTCCGTTAATTACAACTTTTTTAATAAAAACCCGGCTGGTATATATACCTTAAGTGGCCGTTTATCGAAGCATTAAGGCCCTCCCTTTTTTCCCTCCTCTACCTTCCTCCCTCTCTTTCACCTATACTCTTTCTTACTCTTTCTCTCTTCTGACTTTACTCTTTACTCCTCTCCTGCTCGCGCGAGCGCGCGCATATAAGCGAAGAATCAATTAAAAATGCATGAGCAAGAGACGATAAGACTGAGAAATTCGGGAACGCACACATGCGTGGACCCCCTTCGATATATATATATATATATATACGTTCGTTCGTAATTGCATGGCACCCAATCGCTATCCTACATACATATATATACCTTCTCCTACTCTTACTCTTTTTTTCGTTGATGTAAAAGTGAACGCGTGCGCATTCGTATAGCCCTGGATTCTTCGCTCCTTTCCTAATTGGCCTCTCTCTTTGCACAATTATATGTACGTACTTGCAGAAAAAGAAAATTGTTAATTAAAGTAATTGCCAATCGGTGCTATATGTCTATGTATGTGTGTCTGTGCTCTTACGCCTCTCTCTCTCTCTCTCTCTCTCTCTCTCTTTTCAACCCCTACTCGGTATTTTATACAAGAGAGCATATCGATCTCGTATATTATCGCGTGTACGGATTAATTCGCGCTCAGCTTCGCAATTAGCGATGAGACTACTCTCTTGGTATTATATCGAGCGAGAAAAGACGATACGTAAGGTCTTTCTTTTTTTTTCTATCGCTATTATATGTTACTGTATCAAAGAAGATTCTTATCGTGCTCTGATAATACGAAGGTAGAAATTTTATTGGTATGTAGTAAAAAAAAAAAAAAAGAGTAGTTGGAGTTATAGGTAATAGAGGATGAAAAATTAAATTTGTTTTTGAAAATGAGATTTTTTTTTATTAGTGATTGGAAATAAATTTTTAGTTATAGATATAGTTATTGACTTATGATATTTTTGTTATTTTGATGAGTGATGTAATATCTTTTTTTTTTGGTGATTGATTATAATTATTTCGAAATTTACTAATTTGTAAAAAAAAAATGTTGTACTGTGTAATCTAATTTTTTTAATCAAGTTTTTCTTAACAACATTTAAAAGAATTTAATTTTGTTTTTCATTTGTAACAAGTAAATTAAATTTTGTGTTCCCGGATTATTTTTCAAAATACCATTAATTAGTTTCTTTTAAATTAAAATCTTGAAGAAAAAAAAGAGTAATAGAACATCAATGTATTATAATTAACTTTCAAATTGTCTTTTTAATTTCTAGTAGATATAATACTATACATAAACAAGAAAAAAAAGATGATATTTATTATTTTTTCTAATTAACCAAGTAACGAAGTAACTTGTTACATTTAAAAAATAAAAAATAAAAAAAGAAGGCATTAAACTTACAGTAAAGTTGTTAGCTGTATACCGTCAAAGAAAAGAGCTTACGGGGACATTACGATGAAAAGAAGGGGGGGAGGGAAGAGAAAGAGGAGGGTAGAGAGAAGACACACAAAAAGAAGTAAGAAAAAAAGAAAAAAAACGAAGCGAATAAATTAGAAGAAAAAAAAAGAATAAAAGAGAATGAAAGAAGAAAGAAAGAAGAAGAAGCATCAGCAGCCTAGGACATAAAAATTGACGCACGAGCATGTTATACACAAAGACAAGGAAATTAATTAGATCAATAATTGGCAATTTAAAAGTAACGTTATAAGAGAAAGAGAAAGAGAGAGAGAGAGAGAGAGGGTAAGAGTACACGGATGCAAAAGTTTTTCCTATACAGAAAACGGTTTGGTTCACTCTCTTTCTCTACCTTTACTCATTCTATGCTCACGAACGCGAACGCGAGCGCGTTACAATAGTATCATTAAAAGTTTTTCTTAATACGTGTACCTCCTCTCACATCTCTAGAAGGGATGAGGAGGGAGGGAGGGAGGGGGGGAACGAAAAAGTATAGTAACTGACAGGAATAACGAGACAGGACCCTGGTGAAATAACGAGGGCTAAAAAGAGAGAGCGCTATATAGTATTAAAAAAAAAGAAAAAAATACGAAGAGGAGAGTAGGTATACCAGTGAAATAGATAGTGGGATAGGGAAAAGAGGGTGAGTATATAGAAAAGCCTGTGATAAAAGGTGGAGAAAGAAAAAGAGAAAGAGAGAGAGAGAGAGAGAGTGCAATTAAGAAAAATGAGAGAATCTATATGCGCTCACGCAATCGATACAAAAGAGAGTAATGGCCATACGCGAGTAAAAAATGGTAAGGGAGAAAGAGAGAGAGAGTATGCTATGCCAAAAAAGAAATGAAAAAAAAAAAGATTTCACTTCAGTAGCATATAGTCTCCTGTCAATTAATGGAGTACTGTCGAGCTACGCATACATGTATAGTCTCACTCACTCGCTCGCATCTCTATACGTATATCAACGAAATAATTACGGCGAATTAATGGGCAGGAGAGAGAGAGAGAGAGAGTGAAAAGGGAGAGAAGAGAAGAGAAGAAGATCGTCGTCATCATCTCACTCGCCATCAGGAAAAGCATGGCTATATATACACTGGTGTGTAGTGTAGCAGTAACAGTAGCAGCAGTGTGCCGGTGGCAAAATGAGTGATTAAGAAGCGGAATGTACGCGACGTGCGGGATATGTATAACCGAGAGAAGCTCTCTTTCTTTTTCTCTCTACCTACCGAATATATGTATATAGCCGCCTGGCAAAAAGTGATGAGAAAGAGAAAGGTGGAAGAGAGGTCGAAAAGCAAAAAGAAAGAGGGAGAGGGGGGAGGATGAGAGTAAAGTGAGGTTGATGAGAGAAAGAGGAGGGAAAAGTGCAATTAACGCTTTTAGGCGATAAATTAAAATGCATTAATAACTAGGGAGAATGAGGGAGGAGGGATGGACTGACCTTGGGAATATACCATTATGGGATGTATGGTTGAGCTTTATTCTGTGTCCAATCTACCTTTTTTTTCAATTTTTTTTTTTTTACTCGTTTCCTTGTTTTCTTCTTTCTTTTTGTTTATACACCTTTCTCAATTTCCTAGTTATTTCAATCTTGATATTCTTTGCAAGCACATTCCATACACATACCCTTATTTCACTACTGTCATTTCTCTCACACTTGACCTTTATTTCATTATTTTTCTATCTTCCTATAGCATCTTTTTTTTTTTTTTTTTTAATTCATTCATCCAGTTAATTTCCCAAATCACGTTAAAAATTAAAATTCGTTAAATTATTCACTCAGCCCATTACACTCCTTACACGAATTAATTAATTATATCATTGTACATTTTATAAACACATACATGTACATTTATATGCATTGTACATCTTCATTTTACAAACCTTAAAAAATATCCCTTATCCTCCTTCTACTTCCTTTACCCCTTCTTTTTTTTCTTTCCTTTCACACAAAAGAGACTTCATCACATATACACACATACGCACACACACATATTACATATACCTTTTACTTTATTCCTCTATATACCAAATCACCTGCTCTTTCTCTATATCTCTCACATATTTTTCATTCCCCCTGTCGACACTTTTTTCATTATTCCCATCCTGTCCCTCAAGCTGGTGTTCTCGATTCTCAATTCACACTCTCATCTTTCTCTTTCTCTTCCTCTTTCTCTCTTTCCTCAATCTACAATTTGAAAAATTCTTTATTTCCTTCTTTCGTCAAAGGCATCTCTATCCCTCTCTCTCTCTTCCTCTATATATCCATCCCTTCTTCTTTCTGTACCTTACCTTCTCTTTCTCCGCATCTCAATCTTCGTCTTTCCATTCTCCTCTTCACTCCATTCCTTATTTGCCATCTCGTCCGTCTCATTTGCCATCCCATTCTAGCACATTGCACTCACGTCAAATCTCCCTCCCCCCCCCCTCTCTCTATCTTCTTCCATATTCCATCCTCGTCCATCGCATGCATACTCTCCTTCTCTCTCCTTTGCAAGAGAATCCAGCAGCAGCAGCAGTAGTTGCCAGCACCTTAGGCGAGGCAATTACAACGGTCATCGCTCGCGCGCTGGCGCACACACACACACACCACCCCTATATACACCACTTTCCCCTCCTCCTCATCCTTGTGGCAATTAAGGCGCTTCCAATTATTGCCAAGCTCTCTCTCTCTCTCTCTCTCTCTCTCTCTCTCTTACTCTCTGTCAAGCTACTTCCTTCAAGTGGGCCGGAATTAGAGAGAAACGAGAGATAGAACTATATAGGCCCTATATTCTCTAAACCCTCTCTCCCCTGACTTACATGATATTCCCTGCTCTTTGTACGTATAAGCTTGTACATATATAGATAGTATGTATAAGTGAATGCACCATGGATGCATCTGCGTATATAATCAGACCAGTAGAGCCGGATTTTGTATCATGTATAGGTACGTACACTTGTGTATGTGTATGCATATGATATACGCAAGTATATGGATGTAATGACGTCGTTGTCGTTGTCGTAGTTGTAGTTGTCGTCAACTATCCTATGGTCTTTCATGTGTTTCTCTGTATTAGATGCTGTCGTCGATGTGCGCAGCTCAAGCTGGATAAACTTTTACATGTATATTATGTGCTTGGTGTAGGTATAGGAGGAGAAGCGACCAGCTAGTTATAGTGTACAATATACGAAGGAGAGAAAGGTAAGTGGCCTCTCTCTTTTTTTCTCTCTCTCTCTCTCTCTCTCTCTCTCGGAAGTTCCCCTCTTCTCCTATGTGCGGCAATTTATCAGCTTGACTTTTTATTATATATAGGTACTTTGCTTGTGTGCATCTATATCTTGTTCTCTTTATTCTATCTTACTCTTTATCGCTTGAACTGCTTTTATTTTACAATCTTATATTAGTTTTTCTCCTCTTTTTCCTTCTTCTCTCTCTCTCTCTCTCTCTCTCTCTCTCTTTTGATATGTAAACGAGGTTGGCTGTATCGAGATGGACACCGATCACACAGATTATTCACTCGGTGAAAGATTCTTTGTAAGATGATCATGTTTATTTTACTCTTTTTATCTATACATCTCCCTGACTCTATTTCTCTCTTGCAATGTACACTTTCAAGAGCTCGTCAAACTAATTAAATCGTTTTTTTTCTCCCTCTCTCTCTCTCCCTCTTCTCTTTCCTCTTCGATGCTTCATACACATTTCATCAACATTATAGTCGTCGACGTTTAAAAACCACGATACACATTTCATAATTGCATGGATTGAAAATACTTCCCGCGAAGTTTTGCACACTATCTTTCTTTTTATTTTTTTTCCGTCTTTCTTTTTTCTAGCGCATACATACATACATACGCGCATGCAAGCAAAACCCGCATAGCAGCATACCCGTCCGCAGCAGCAGCTGCTTGCTGAGAAAGAATGTTTCTTAATTGCTTCATTATGTATTGTTATTATTAGAGTAATGAGAGTTTGAAAATTAAAAAAAAAAAAAACTAATATGTAGGAGATCTGAGAATTAATTTGATCGAAGCTCAATGATGATGAAAGAAAAAAAATAATAGTAATGATAATAATAAATGAGCGATTTATGAAGAATCAGAAGAAAGAGAGAGAGAAGTGAGAGAATGCATTGAAATTAATTTTTTTTTTATTCCTTTATTTCATCGCCTACTTCGTTCTATTCATACATATATACCATTATATATAGCTATATACCTATGCTTCGATATACGAAATGAGATTCGTATCGGGTAATTTTCTAAATGGCTTTTTTATTCTCGGCCATCATTGCTAATAAAGTTTTAATTTATATTTTAATTTTGTCGGAAGCAAGACGAGCTTATACTATAGCAGCATACACATTATATACCTACACACACACACACACATACACTTTTAAAACTGTTTTCTGGTTTTAATGAATCATTAAAAAAGCTTAAAATGAAGTTTCGAGCTCAAAAATTGATTAAAAATTCATAAGCTATAACCAATGTTGTTTTTATATATAGCTCTATATCAAAAAATAAAATATTAAAAAAAAAAATTGAATTATTATCGACAAAAATTTTAATTTTCCAACAACAGTATTTTATAAAAAGATGAATTTTCTTTTTAATTAATTTAATTAACCTTGTATTAATGCACACAATTATTCTAACAACTTTGTTATTAATTATTAACTGTAAATAATAACATCATTCTTTCAATTTCAAAAATATATACTTGAGTATACAATAGATATATATCTCTATATAGAAATACAATTTTTATTTTATATCACTGACGTAAATGAAAAGCGTCTGCATAATATGCGTTATTAATTAGCATTGACTTTCATTAAGAAGCGCTTCGCGAGTATACGAAGAGAAAAGAGTAAAAGAGAGAGAGAGAGAGAGAGAGAGAGAGAGAGAGAGAAAGAGTAGAGAGACAGCACGTAAATTAATACCCCCGAAGATAACGTTCTAATTAGGAACAATGAGCGATAAGCGCGCTAAATTCGGAAAATTTTCAACGTATAATTAACGTAACCTAATTAAAGTCATCTCTCTCTCTCTCTCTCTCTCTCTCTCTCTCTCTCTCTCTCTCTCTCTCTCTTTGTCTCTCTCATTCATCTGCCACCTACCATCATTTCTCCTCTTCTTCCTCTTCCTTCTCTCTCTCTTTCTTCCGACATCGATGAGTGAAATAAAAAAGAGAGAGAGAAGAGGTTACGTCCATCCGGAGCTTTTGCATCTCCTCTTCAACTTGTTCGGTGAAAAACATCGAAAGAGAGAGAGAGAGAGAGAGAGAGAGAGAGAGAGAGAAAGAGAACCGACAAGCGATAAATGAAATTGAATCTTGATTTAACGTGGAGCTGACGAAAAATCGGACGGTATATATAGCTTCTACGAATGAAAAAATAAAAATATCCGTCAGTTATATAGTAGACCTTTCCGACTCTTTCTCACTCACTGAGTCTTGAAACGCGCTTTAATTAACGAATGATAGAGAGTCGATAAACAAAAGCGTAACGATATTTTTTTGGAGAACCTCGTCTGATAAACTTCAATTTGGAGAAAACGAGCGCGAGAAAAGGGGAAAGAGAGAAAGATAAATACTCTTGAATGACGCGCGATGGTATTTTATATGTATATATACATATATATATACAAGGTAATAGGTTTATTTGGTTCTGGAGTGTCGTCGATGAGATGTCAGGATGTTAGATCTTTGGATGATTACAATTACGATGGTGTGTAAATGAGTATAGGACTATAAAATTTGTTATTCTAATGTTTCAGGACGTAAAATTTCATTTGATTTAATTGTTATATTTTTGTTTGCCCTTATTTTTTATTATTCTGGTTTTTTTTTTTAATGAATTGAGTTGGAAGCAAATGTTTTGTAAAGATTATATCGAAACACAAGATAACTCGTGGTTAAGCAATTAATTTTGTGTTGTTTGGAAAAAAACTCATGGGTATATATCTTCAGTAAATTAATGGGTAATACGTAAATTGGAGTTTTGTCTAGTCAAAGCCTTCTATCACTAATGATAAGCAATAGCTGTTCTTAGAAAATATATATATCTGGTCATTAAAAAATAAGATTACATCTTTTTTTTTTTCAGGGCTTCGTTTTTTTTTTCCTTTTTTGTATAGTGTTTACGTTACAACTTGCTTTTTCGACACGTGTATTATCTCCATGTGGAATATTATTTTTTAATCGAATTTTTATTTTTGATTCATTTTTTTTTTAATTATAAATTTTAATTATTAAATCAAAAGAATTAATTTAAATATTTAACGAATTATTAAATTGTAATTTATTTTTACAAAAGCTTTAGAATTAAAGGTCATGTTAATATAATATTTTTCAAATAAATTAATAAGTTTATTTTAATATTAATATTCATAATTTTTAATAATATTATAAAATTAATGAAAGCACGATAGCGTGAAAATAAATTATTTTTTATCCAGTAAATTAAATCTTTTTTTAATTACTAAAAGAATAAAAAAAATTAAAGTTTATTTTAACTCAAACATGCCATCGAAAATGATTCCTTCAACTTTTTTTTTATTTTTTTGTATTTTTCTAGTGAAATAATATAACATTGAATCAAAGAGTAGTAGTATCAAACTAATTACAGAAAAAGCCTTGCCTTTTGCATTATTAGTAACGCATTTTCTTAATTAGGTAAAACCAAAGCAATTACTTTTTCTGATTTAATTGGCACACACACACACACACACATACAGTTAATGAATGTAAGTATAATGTATATGTTTAGTTAGTCATCATACGACGTGAATTTTATAAGATTTGTTAAGTTTGACGTCAACATTGCGTAATTTGCTCCCACTGATGTATCCAACATCAATTTTACAAGTTAATTAAAGTTGAAATTAAAATATAGAGTGACCGTTTTACAATGAAATATAAATTTACGACTCGTTGAAATATAAGATAATAATCCTTTTTCTTTCTTATTTCATCCAATTACTTTTTTTCATAATATTTTGACTACGTAATTGAGGTATTCAACAGATTAATTTTTTTTTAAATAAAATAAGTATCTGAAAAATTAAAAAAAAAAAAATTATTAATCTGTAATATAAATCTAAATTGTAAATTTTTGATTATGTCTATTTTGGTATTTCAATATAAATATATAATTACAAGAGAAAGTTCAGTTTTATAATTAAAAAAAATTTTAATTTGAAAACACAATTTTCATTTTCATCAAATATTACTACATTCATAATTTAACAAAAAAATAAAAAAATACAAAATGCAAATGTAAACATCATTACATGATCGATCTACTGAGTATCAAACATTAATTACAAAAAAAAAAAAAAAAAACCATTTACCAACAAATAAAGATTATATTTAGTCATTTCATGCATAATAAATCAAACAAAGTTTTAACTATCTATCTATATATCTATTCTATCTAACAACTCTGCAAAAGCTTCAATTCTGTTACCAATAAATACGTAATACCCTCAATCCTTGATTAAATTCCCGATTTTTAGTACCTACACTTACACACACACACACACACACACACACACACACACACACACACACACACACACACACACACACACACACACACACACACACACACACACACACACACACACACACACACATATATAGCCGGCACAGTAAAAGTTAGCTGTGTGTGCGTGAATGCATGTGCGCGGCGCGAGAGACGAGTAGGAGTGGGGGGGGTAGGAAGTTGAGCGGTAAGAGGGTAGGAGGAGTTAGGAAAGGGGTAAAGAGAGAGAGAGAAATGGGAGGAGGGGGAAAGGGGGAGATGAGAGGTGCCGTGCTGAGAGTCAATGGGGCGAAATTCCAATCGATCCAATAGCGTACATAATTAACCTAACCTATTTGCAATTACACGAGAGAGAGAGAGAGAGAGAGCAGCTGGCAAGCACACGGGATATCGGGTGAACGAAAAAGTGGAGGGAGAAAAGGAAGAATGGAGGGGGGGGAGAGTTAAAGTCAATGTCGACGTGCGCGCACCCGAGCCATTGAATATTAAATTCCCGAGCCGTCAATATCGAATGAAAATCGCCGAATTAATTATTTCGAGTCTCTTTCTCTTTCTCCCTTCCCCTCTCACTTTCCTTCTCTCTCTCTCTCTCTCTCTCTCTCTCTCTCTCTCTCTCTCTTCTATTCTCACTACCATTACAACTAAAGCTTCTATACTGCCTGCCAGCGGCATAGTCGGTTCGGTAGTCGTCGTCGTCGTAGTAGTAGTAGTAGTAGTAGTCGTAGTCGTCAGCGCTCAACCCTCGTGCGCGCGCCCTCGGGATTGCCAATCAAGAGTTAATTAAACGCCCGGCGGCTCAGGCAATCGTGTGAGTGTGTGTGTGTGTGTGTGTGTGTGTGTGTGTGTGTGTATGTATGTGAGTATATGTGTATGTGAGCTCTTGTACTCTTGGAGAAAGGAGAAAAGAAAAAGGCCATGGGTATATATATATCACAAAAGCCGAAAGTTGCTTTAACACGGTGTATATATACTGGAGATCTTTTATATGAGTGTGTGTGTGTATGTGTGTGTGTGTGTGTGCGTGTGTGTGTGTGTACAAGCGTGATCTGTCGCGGGCGCGCTTATATTCGATTACGGTCAACGACTGGAATGATAACAACACTCACCGATGTGGAAGATGAGTTTTTTCCTTCTTTTTTTCTTCTTCTCTTTCTTCCTTGGCTATCCTTCTTTTAGTCTCGATCTTCTTTGGTAAAAGGAAAAGAGATACTCGTTGTCCAACCTTATGTATATATAATTAAAAAAACACCAAGTCTTACACTACTCAACTGTTACCACTTGCTTATTTTTTTTATTTGCTTGTCCACAAATTTATTTTTCTTTATTATTATTACACACTTTATATATTCTTCGTAAAGCTTGTTGTGTTTTTACGACAACAAAAGAATTCACCAGTATCAAAGTCGAGAGATTGTCCTCTCTCTCTCTCTCCTTTTCTTTCTTTAAACTTTTCAAGCGCCAAAAGCGCGTTTAAGCGCCAAAATTCAAAAAACACACACACACAAACACACTCAAGAAGCTTAAAGCTTCTAGATATACCTCGATTTAGCTTAACACTCTTCTATTCACCAAAAAAAAAAAATATATAATCAAGTCACAAAACACCAATCTATTCCTCTCAAAATTCTTCCAACCTTTTACACTAAATATAATATATTCATCGCTTTTGCAAAGCAAAAAAGTATTACACCACGTTAATTATGCATTTACCGGTTAAGATAACCAGGAGTAAAGAAGAATAGAGGCAATATATAGAAAGCACGTAAGAGACTACACACACATAAGCTGCTATAAAGCACTGGAGTATTATAAGTGTATACAAGGAGTGGGAGGCTCCGGACGCGCCGAGGGTCCGACTCGGTATGAGCGGCGAGAGAAACGCGCGAACCGCGTATACCCCGCCGCTGGGTATTATAGTGGCAAACGGCGACGGCGGGCGGTGGTACATGTATATATGTATATATGTATGTATACCTCCTGACGTCAGTCGAGCGCCTGCGCGAATATCTCGCCTATCTCTCGCTTCCTCCTCCTCCTCATCCTCCTACTCCTCATTTCGTTTCTTCTCTCTCGCTCTTGCACCGTGATCTGACTCTCTTGCTCTTTCTCCCTCTGTATGGTGTGTGTGTGTGTGTGTGTGTGTGTGTGTGTGTGTGTGTGTATGTGTAGGTATGGGTTTGTATATGAGAGTAAGTGTATGTGTATAAGTGTGTTTTCACGCGACAAGGAGGAGGAAGAGGAGGAAGGAGCTCTCGGGATATTGCGCTAAGTGGAATCGAGAGCTGCGCCCGAGATGTGATTTCGGGCGACAGGCGTTGAGCGAATGAGAGTATGAGAGAGAAAGAGGGAAATCGCTATTGCTTGGTTTATATGTGTGTATACAGTCTGTGTAAGTGTGTGTGTCTGGGTGATGTTAATGGAGAAGATGGGTGATTTGAAATTTGAGGATAGAGAGAGAGAGAGAGAGAGAGAGAGACTTGATTTTGATGTTACTATGGATTTGTGAGAAGATCGATATAGATATGTATGTAGGTATAGGTATATATGTGTATATGGTCTGTTGATGAGCTGAGAAATTTTGGACGTCGTTAATTTGGCTTACTGGTTATTGTCTGTTACTACTTAAATTAATAGAAAGAGGATTATAGGATTTTTTTTTTTTTTAATTAAAGTAGTTTCGTTTTATGTGTATTGTAGGATAATTAAATTTTTGAAAATAATTTAATATAGAAAATTATAAAGTTTAAATTTACTTTGTAAGAATTAAATATCCACAAATTAAGATTGAAATAATTGATAGTCCTTAAGAATCACCCTCTTTAATATAATTGGTTTCTTATCTTTATATTCTATATATATATTTAAGTGTGTATGTGGACACAAATATAATATAAAGTTGGAGAATAAAAACGTCTTTCTAATTTAAATATGCAGATTATGTGAAAAACCTTTAAAAAAATTTACATTTATTCATGTCCTTATCCCTAATAATAAAACGTGAATGCACATATCATGTTACAATTATCGAATGGGAACAATCTACTTTAATGCATTATGATATATATATTTTCTAATTATAATAAAATGTTACATTTTAATACGATGGATCGTACAAAAATATAATATATACTATTGTATTTTATTGGATTTCAATAGAAATCATTTCAATAGGAGTTTTATATAAAATATATATTCATATTGCAATGTATAAAGTTCTCGGTATTATCTTGATAGTTTTATACTTACCTAATGAAATGCATACACGAAAGCTTCCAAGTTATACTTCTGAAATGATATACATGATACAAAAACTAATTAATTTACAGCTTATCAATTTTATCATTAGTTTTATTTACAATTTTTTTTAATTAAAATCGACAACATGACTTTATAACAATCTCAAAACCAAAACTCTTACATTCACCGATAATATAACCTTACGAATAAGTACTAATTCTGATTAAGATTGTAGAAAGATATTTTATGGCTCCATATATGAAGCGCTTCGATGACTCATATTTAATCTCTCTCTCTCTCTACAGAAATTCAGTTTCCTTTTAATTATTGATGTTCTTCATTTTCATGAGAAAACCCGTATAAAGTGAAAATACTAATTAAGCACTTATATGGCCTGGTTGGTGTGCTTTTGCAAAGTGTGTATTTTCCTAGAATGAGATTAATTAAGAATTGACTTGTATAAATTATTCATCATTAAAATACGCTTGGTAAAATGACGAAAATGGAAGTACGGAAAAGCATATTATATATATGTGTGTGTGTGTGTGTGTATATATACATTTTATTTACTTTATATTATAAATTGTTGTGGAATTAAAATTTTTGTTAGATAATTAAATTTAATTTGTTTGGATCTTAATTGGCTTCGTAGAAAGATTTTTGATAAAGATTATAATGACAATATAATTAAAAATACTTGTTACATACTCTGTAATAATAACATGATTTTTGTAATTATTAATTTAAGATTATATTGCTATCAATTTGTTATAATATCACATTAACAATTCTACTAAAATACTAAAAATTTATTAATAATTTTATCATTGAAGACATTGAACAATCCCAACAATAATTGTAAAATAGATACAATAGAACAATTCATTGAAAATAAATTAAAAAATGTCATCAGATTTAATTGTTGGTTTTCTTATAGTTGTGGGTGTTCTGCTATGATTAAAAGGAAACCACACGCGCACGACTATTTTTTTTTTATTATTTATACAAAAATCCGCTTTTTTTTTAACGTCTCTTAATTTGCTAAAAAGTATTTACTTGGCGACGAAATCTGCGGGTTTCCTCTAATTTATATGGAAAAACCGCAAATCGGTCGCCAACGCGCTCGGGAGTTTTTGCTAATTAAGTCTTAGCTTGCCCCACTTAATCAACGTGAATCCACTATCTGCTAATTAATTAACGAGCACCAGAATTCAAAGTTATTTTTTTTTTTTTTTTTTTTCGAAAAAAGTAAAAAAAAAATAGACTCATTTTAACGTAAACGTTAAATATTTTCTCAAAGCTAATTAGACATTCAATCGCTGTAGGCTTTTTATTTTAATTTTTACACAAATTATTTGTTTCCTCTTAGCTAATTTAAAAAAAAAAAGTATTATATTTTGCTTTCACAATATTTTCATAAGTGGTGCTATACCTTAAATATTTTCATATTCTAATTAAATAATTTGTTGGCAATATTTCTGTGTTGTATACGTGTTTCTCATTTGATAGTAAAACATGCAATTTATCGGTATAAAGCCGATAGTTAATTAATTTTCTTGGCAATTAAAAGTTTTGAAATACTTGGAATATAGTCAAAATTTAATAAAAATTTGATACCAACTTATTCGATTAAAATTAACATTATAGCAACAACCGATACACAAAACGACAATATAAACACATCTTTAAAAATAAACTACTAAATAAAAAAATACACAATCAAAAGCACTATCATTGCACACTATAATCTTGTTCTCTTTGAACAATTGTCAAAACAAAAAAAATAAAAAAACAAAGTATTTCAATTTGCGCAGCTACTTTTTTTCTTTAAGCCAGTAAGGCTGAAGATTGACTTTCTTGTAACTACACTTGCGAGAAATCCCTTATTCTTCTTTTCCTCATAGTCGCTACAGCAATCTAAATCTTACGACGTGTACTTTATGGTGGTGACCAAAAGGAAGGAAAAAAAAAAGAAAAGGTAAATGAATGCCGGAGGTGATTCCCAGCAGTAAGTTTAAGTTAATTACAGGTACATTTAAAAAATCAAGTATTGTGTTATTGAGGAAATCTTTTGAAATTCGATATTAAATCTTCTTTTGAACATTTATACAATCGCTCTGTAAAAGTATATTTCAATTCATATCTTTTAAAAAATGAACTCTAACATGTCGATCTATCTCCAGATATAAATCTTCTACAACTAAGTTATCATTATCTACCCAAATCAAATCAAATTCTCTAGTTAAAAATCCTAAGACATAACAAAAAATCTTCGATTAAACAAAAACCCAAAAAAAAGTCCACCCATTTATAACCATTATTTCTAAGCTTATCCCATTAACCCGACATCCATCATTAAAAGTACAAAAATCAAAACTCTCTCAGTTATACATATACTTTCAAGCAGTAGCGCAGCTCATCATCTTGATTTCCAATCACGTTACATACGGAAAAACCATCCTTTTCCCATAGATCTTGCACACATACACAATCCTCTATTAGCAAAAACCCGTAGAATGTGTCTACACGTGATCTGTCGTTTTTCTCTCTCTCTCTCTCTCTCTCTCTCTCTCTTTCCATCGTCAGTTACCAACTCGTCACTCTCGTCTTGTCACTTTTTTTTTTTTGTTCTCCTTAACTTCACAAGGAGACAAGTACTTAAGCATCCTCCGAACCAATATAACACCCAAGGTGGTAGTGTGTGTGTCTGTCTTACAAAGAAAATCTTCAAGTTCAATCAACGATATATGATGTGCGAGAATTCGATCAATTTATAGTTCCTAGCAATTGGCAAATATTTTTTATCTTGATAAATTGTCTATGTATATACCTATATATACCAGGAATATAAAACCAAACACAATTAAACTATAGCCTTTGTTTAATCGTTGATCGTAAATTTCATCCAATTCACGAAGACCATATCTTTTCGTGTCGCAGCTATTGTACTATCGAAGGCTCTCATAGTCTAGCACTAGATAGAGATGTTATATATAGAGTAAAAGATCTAGCCACACAGTTCTTCTATATAACCCTCCTCTCACCCTTTCCTCATTTTCATCGTATCTCTCACGCGACATTTATTCGTACAGCTCTCAGTCATTTGTGGTCACAGTATTGCGGCCTGTGCATCCTTTCTCACTATATATATACGATATAGGAATAGGTATATCGTTCTATGGACTGAAAACGAATGAGATCCAAGAGTTGAGAGACCAAATGGAATTACGATTTTTCTCTCGCTAAGAGAAAGAGAGAGAGAGAGACTGGTTGTTATCTTTATAGAGCTCGGTGCTCCAGGGTACCAGGCAAATTCGCGCGATCGTCATTAAATTTTATCTTTAGATTGATTTCGTTAGGGAGTTTAACGATCGTAGGTATATATACGTACAAAGCTTTAGGATAGTCTTTTCTTTTTCTTTCTCGTACTATTTGTAGATGTTATAGTTGTGGATGGATAAAAAGAAATATTTTTTTATATAGACTTTTATTGGGCCCTAAAATTGTTATTATTGTTGTTTGTTTTTGTTGTTTGTTTTAATGTCATTAAAAAAATTTAATTTTCTGTGAATGAACGATTATTTTATTTTCTTTTTATGAGTAATTTTCAAGTTTTTCACTCGTGAAATAGATTTTTTTCTGAAGAAATCGGTTGTAATCGATGGAATTTGATGAAATTGATTGTAATCGGTGAAATCGATTGTAATCAGTGACATCGATGTAATTTTGATAACAGTTTTTGGCTAGCTACAGAATTCTGATGACAATTTTTGGCTAGCCAGAGAATTCTGCTGGAAGTTTCATCATTTGTAAAGTTTTAACAGAGCAGGACACCAAATTTACAAGTTTTAGAGAATGAGCCATATACCACCATCATATCGGTATATACCTGCATGTACGCTGCATTCGAAAAGTCTTATTTTCTCGAGAAGCAATTATATTAATTAAAAGATGTTTAAGAGCTTGAAAAAAAAGTTTTTAATTATCTTTTTTAATTAGAATTTGAAAAAATAAACAAATATTCAGAAATGAACTAAATAATTCTAGATGTTATTTCATTTAATTAATATACACATATTTTTCAAAAATTTTCATTCTACTTAACATACACTTACAAAAAAACAAAATAAAATCCACGTATACAAAGACACATATTATAAGTCATCAACATAATTTACTACATTAAAAGAAGCATCATCTAAAAAGAAAGTCGATAAACGAGTAAAAAAAAACAAAAAAAATAAAAAAAGAACTTAAAAAGGTTGACACTTCAATTAAAATAAAATTACAAACTTAAAAAAAAAAAAAAAACACACGCTTTCGCACATCCGGCCAGTCGCTTCTCCTTCTCTCTCTTTCTCTCTCTTGCTATCAAATCTTTCCCACCACCCACTCCCCTCAGGCGACGTAGCAATTAACATACTAATAACGTGGCGGAGGAGAAAGAGCAAGAGTAGTAGTAGTAGTAGTAGGGGAATGGGGAGGTTATAAGTAAGGTAGAGGAGCTTCTTGCTATATAACATATACATATAGGAAGCAAGTAGCTAAGCGCGTCAATGCTCGCCACGAACTTTAGTGGTAAATTTACTAGTTACGCATATAAACACATACACACACACGATGCGCGTGCCGTGAAAATCTAAAAGCTCTAGGGATATAAGAGAGTTCCTCTCTCTCTCTCTCTCTCTCTCTCTCTCTCTCTCTCTCTCTCTCTCTCTATCTCACTTAGTATAAGATATATACGACAAAGTATATGCATAGCAGTGCAACGTGAAAAAAAAGAAAAACTCATATTAAGGAAAGACCTTATAGAGACGCGGCGTTAGGTCAAAGTGTGAAAATAAAGAATAATGATAATAACAGGGAATGGGATATTAAGGCAAGTATACATTAAAATAATTAAACGCAATACGCGAATATGTATATATGTGCATTACTTTTCTTTCTTTCTTACTTTTCCGAGTATACGTACTCTCTTGGGTTTATTCTTCATTTTTTTTTTCTTTACGTCTTCTTGATGTTTTCGACAGTGTGTATACCCTCATTTACAGCACTTGCATGTATGTGTGAGAGCAGGTGCATGTATACTAACGTAAATGAGATTGAGAGAGAGAGAGAAAGATGGAAAGAGAGCATATAAAATCTGCTTTGTATGTATATATGTATACATATATATACACTTCTAATTAAGGACTTGCAAAATGTGCGCGAGCAAAGAGAAAGAGAGAGAGAGAGAGAGTACGTGTGTATGCAGGCGCGAGAGAGCCTCGCGTCTTAGCGTCAGATGTGTGTACGTGTAATTACTTGACGAACGAGAGCGACGTAATCGCATCAACTTTAAATCGGCTCCACCCTCTCTTCTCTCTTTTTTTTCTCTCCTCCAACTTCTTATATATGTTCGCTTATCTATATTGATGTGTATATGTATAAGTTGGAAAGTTCCAATTTAATGCTTATTAATTTATCATTCTTGATTGATTACCTCAAGACTCTCAGTTTATAATATTCGAGAAAGATATAAATAAAATATGCTGAGGATAACAAAAAAAAAAAAAAACAAATTAATTTTGAAGTTTAATTGAATATATCTGTTATAGTATATGCATATTATGGATAAGGTATAATTTTTTACGAGGTGTAAAATAATATTAATAATAATTTCAATTATTCATGGAATTTTGTCGATTATGTGGAATGTGAAAGGTAATGAATATCATCATTAATAATATTATTAGTCGCTGATAATTATTTATTTTTATTAAAAGTAATCATAAAAATATAAAAAGTCAATCTTAAAAATATGAGATGAAAATTATGGTCACATAGCTTACGTTTTCTACTAAACAAATCTGCAATGTATATAAATATACATATATTATATACACCCCTTTTCTCTCGTGTCTTCGTGTTTATATGTTAAGATGTTTAATCGCTTTTCATAATTAAACTGTCCCTCAAAGGGTTAATTGTTCCATAAAACCATGAATACGCTAACGAGCAAACGCAAAGCTTTCTCTCACTATATATACTATTCCTCGAGTGTTGCGTTGAAATTTCCAAAGTTGCGACGTTGTCGTCGTCGTCGTCGTCGTAGTCGTTATCATCATCGTCGTCGTCGTCGTCCTCGGTATCCTCTCCTTTCCTGACCTCATACTTTCATCTTTCTCTCTCTTTCGTAACAGTATATAACGAACACACATACATACACATACTTTCTATGATATATATATGTGTGTGTGTATACAAGAGAGTAAAACCTTTTCGTCAACGTAGTCTCAGAAGCTTATTTTCATCCTGGACCATATCTCTCGCACGAACAAATTTGTTTTTTTTTCATCCTTCTCATCCTATACTATTCATGCTTTCATCTTTTTCTTTCTCTATACTGTACTACCCTCCATCCCTTTTTTTATACCGGAGGCGCTAAAGTTGCCGACTTCCTTACGAGTCTTCTTTGACATTATGGTAATGTATATACCACTCTTTTTCTCTCTCTCTCTCTCTCTTTCTCTCTTGCATACGCAGGCGTGTCCTTTACTTTTTAATTATATTTGAGTTGCAGTAAGGAAATTATGCATAATTATAGTTGGAAAATCTTAAAGGGAAGAAGGGAAGGGAGAGAGAGAGTCGCTTGCAAAGAAATTAAACACCGCTACTGAACATTCGAGCATGTTTATTAAATGAGCAGTTTGCGTATACTCTCACTTCTTTTTAATTTCTTTTTTTTTTTAATTTTAAAAGAACGCCTTTGAATTTTTATTTCGAGTTATTATCATTGTGTTTATGTTACTGAAGTATATATAGAGATGCTATGTATTGTCACGTGCTTACTGCGTCATTTTTTTTTTTTTTATTTCTTCTTTTATTAACTTTTCTTTTTTTTTAATATTTTATAATTGTTATATTCTCTGCATTGTTAATTTAATAATCAAGTACGTGTATCTAGAAAATAAAATTAACCAAAGCTCCTTATAATTATTTTATAACTACCAGCAATAATTTACATATATTTATAACTTATGCTATCATTGGTCCATATAATTTTATTCTTTCTATTTCTAAAATATATCAGAAAGCATTAAAAATAATTTTACCTTATGGCAATAAAGAATTAAATCACATTTTTACAACAAAAAAACTAAAATAAAAAATTATTATTATCCTTAACATTATACCTCATGTCTATAAGTCTCCTACTACATTTTTTTCCGTTCTATTATTTATTCTCAATACAACTTGTCTTTTTTTTCTCACTCATCCCCAATTTCATTCCACACCACGACGTGAATAGCGCAATTACTAAATAGTCCATATAATCCAGCCTTGGCGCACATTTTGGATCCTTTTAGTTAAATCATTATCACAGAGACTTAAGAACTACTCGCTTCAAGAAAGGAAAGGTCTATATACTTTTTCTCTTTTTCATCTATACGTCACACGCCCGGGCGCGTTGCCATTGTCGTTTGGTTATAATTAAGAAAATAGACTTTAAATCTCAGGTCGAGTAAGCGAAAGAGAGAGAGAGAGAGAGAGAGAGAGAGAGAGAGAGAGAGAGGAGAGTAAAGAAAGCTCTTGGTGTAGGGCGGCCCAGATAAGAAACGGGCAGAGTAAATGAGAAGGAGGAGTAGGAGGAGTAGGTGGGAAAGAAGGTACGATGACTACAACGTTACTTTGAATTAAACAAAAGCGAGATGGAGAACGTGGAAAGAGGATGCAACAGTGGTAGAGTATAGAGGAGAGGGATATAGTTAGTAGTAGTAGTAGGAGGCAAACTAATAGAGGTAATAGCCAAGCGCGCGAATAAATAGACGCGGAGGGCGAGATTGCACGATGGTAATCGAACGCTAAAGTAAGTGATGGAGAGAGGGATTGAAGAAGGGGGGGAGGAGGAGGTGGCAGTAGAAAAATAAATCGGTAAAGTGCATGTACTCGTTTTGCGCGTGCCAAAAGAAGAAGAAGAAAGAAAGAAAGGGAAGGAGGATTGGGTAAAAAGAAGAGGAAAGGAAAAAAAAGGGTAGCAAGAGAAGGAGATAGTGGTGGTGGTGATGGAAGAGGAGGAGGAGGATGAGGATGAGTAAAGAGGAGGAGATGTAGAGTGGCAGTGAGGAAGGGTAAGAGGGGCGTAAAAGGCGACGCTCGGATGGAAATTAATTCATTACTCTAATGCGCTGAGTGAGAGAGAATGGGCGCATCAGCTATGTAGTATATATATATAGTGAATGGTTGAGAGAGAGAGAGAGAGAGAGAAAGAGAGAGAGAAAGAGAATGGGATATTGAGGTAGAAAGAAGTGAGTGAGAAAGAGTACACCAGGCATTTCTTCCAAAGATGGATGTCTCGTTTTCATTTCGAAAATTAACACTCTCTTTCTCTTCTCTCCATTCTATATAACTAAAGTAAGAGAGAGAGAGAGAGAGAGAGAGAGAGAGCTTTAGCTCTGACTATATGCCAAAGTCGAGCCCTCTTCTACTACTACTACTACTACTACTACTATTTATTTCTCTCTATCACTTCACTTTACTCTCTCTCTCTCTCTCTCTCTCTCTCTCTCTCTCTCTCTTCCTTTCTTTCTCACTTTTTTGTCTCCTCCACCTAGCATTTTTATATCCTCTCCTTCTCTCGTCTTTCTCTCTATTTAAGCCCTACATAGAAAGCTTCTCCCGATTAGTGGCAGCACTTGAGCTCAACCGCTTTTTCCTGTCGTCGCGTTTGTCTCTCTCTCTCTCTCTTCGCTTATAATACCCGTCACTCCTACTATCTCATCCTCCTGCTTTAGCTTACCAACACCTTACTATCTTTCTTTCTCCGACCTTATATATTCTCTTTCTCTTTTCATTCATGCTTTGCCGCATGTTGAAGATATAGGCGCGACTATGTGTATGCTTCTATGCCGCTCATTCTGCGCTTTGCAACTTCATTACCCTGAAGACAATTTTAACGATTCGTTCTTTGATAGTTCTATGTATGCGTTTTGGAGATTTTATATTATTGATGTGGTCGAAATTATCGTGGCTTTATTATATTTGTTTTTGAAAAACTTACCACTTATAATTACTTTTTTTTTCTTCAATTGCAAATAATATAATTATATTCTTATATGTATTTAAATTAACTTTTTATCACGCGTCATCATACCGTTTAGAAGTAATTTTTGGTCAATGCGTATACGACAATGCACTTATATTATAATCAAGCTGTCTCTCTTTATTTGTCACTCGTTTCACTCTCGCATCCCATATATTGCATCCCATGTGAAGTGAATGACTAGGCGGAAATGGCTTTCTGCACTTTTCAAGAGAGAAAGAGAGAGAGAGAAAGCTTATAAAGGTACATTAGCACATTTTTTTTCCTCTTCTTTTTAACTCCTTATTTTACTCCTCTCACACTTTAAATCATTCCTTTTATCCTCAATTCACTCTGCTACCGTTCACTATTTAATTTTTTCTTCGCTCATTTCTATTGTTATATATTTTTTTCAACGAATACATTCTTACAAATTTAACCACACAAACATACACACATACATCTACACACACACTTAGTACACAAAGAGTATATAACATATATAGCAAAAGATCATCATCGATTTCGCAATCACTCGAGTTCAATCTTCCCTTTACTCCTTTTTTTTTTTTCTTTCACCATCACTCACCCAATTCCTTTTGTGCCCACACCCTAACATTCACTCCTCTCTTTCTCATTAATTTTTTCGTCTCGCTTACTCCTTTCCTTTTCTCCATCTCCTCCTTCTCCCTCTTCTCTTTCTACCAAACTCGTCCGTTTTAAGTCTGACAGAAAGAGAGAGAGAGAGAGAGAGAGAGAGAGAGAGAGAGAGAGAGAGAGAGAGAAAGAGAGGTGCGCGCTCCCGATAATTACGGGCGTGAATCGATTGTCAGGCGTTTTTCCGGTTTCGTGCTTGGTGGTGAGGTGGTGGTGGTGGTAACAGCGAAACCGAGAAGTCGTCGACCGGTAGACTCTCCAATCGATCGATCGATCCTCTCTATATGCCCTTGCAAGCCGATACCGGTGTTCTCTTTTCTCGATACTACTGTGAACTGCATTTTTTGTCTCTCTCTCTTTTTCGTTAAAAATTCGAATTTCCAATGGATTATACTACTGTGTATACAGTGTATGCATATATACAGGTATATATACGTGTGTGTGTGTGTGTGTGTGTGTGTGTGTGTGTGTGTGTGTGTGTGTGTGTGTGTGTGTGTGTGTGTGTGTAAATTTTGCTGATAAAGATTGTGAGAATCGTGTATACCGCGAATTAACAAACGACTAATGAGTCCTTTTTGATAAAACCAATATCGCGTGTATGCGTAGTAACGTAATTTTCTTTATCTTTCTTTTATTATTAATTGGAAACATAATTTTTGTGAAGATTTTTTTTATTAAATTATAATAGTAGTAATAAAAAAATAATCGTATTTTGAAATAATATTTTATTAAATTAATCGACAATTAATGTTTGCGTATTCGTTATTGTTATTTTTTCGAAATTTTTACACTCTTAAAATTGATCGTATCGAAATTGACAATTTTATTATTACTTTAAACAATTGAAATATGATGAATGACACGTTAGTTTTAATAGTTATTAGTAAACATCGAAATACTAAAAGCCCTTTCAATTCTGGAAAATTTGATTGATCAATCTGATACTAGATTAAAATCATATAACCCACCCACTAACATAAAACGACGCAATAATTCAAAATATATATAGGTATAATAAAAGGTGAGAGCGTTTACTCTGATACTATATTCATATATGAAATAAATTTAAATGACGGGTGCAATTGGTTTATGGTTTGTTTTCAATATTAGAGAGAATATGAAAATTACAATTGATTTTAATTAGCAATTTTTTATTTTTCTTTTTGAAATAATTACTTTTCCATAAATTATATAATTTAAAATACAATCAGCCTGCTAATTTTACAAAAGTCATTATTGCTCGTTATGATAATTTAAAATTATCATTAAATAAAATTTAAGAAATAATAAAATTGAATAGCCCATATAAAATTAATTCTACTGATTAATTCATAACTTTAAAAACATAACGTAATGAATTATATTTTATTAAAATTGTAGTGGAAAGGAAAATAAGCAAACTAATTCATCGTACAATCAGCATTGACACGCGGTAGTAGGAACGTTAAATTTACGACTGAAGCAAATCGAACAAATGCTATCAAACGACAGGACACAGTAACGCCTACTATATATACGATACGATTCAATTTTGGGGGCTGTACACGCAAATGACTGAACACTATAGATAAAATGGAATGGATTCTCGTTGAGGTGTGTCTCTTTCTTGCAATTGTTTGAATTGTAATTGTTTTAGGGTTTTATGTTTAAGTCCAATTAATTATATGGTTTACGTTTATTTCTTAGAAAAAGGGGGTTTAATATAATAGGTAAATTTTTGAAAAGTGTTAATTATTCAATTTGTGATAACTTTTAACAAAAAATAAATTTCACAAAAAATGTAATTCTTTTGTTTATAAAAAAAAATATATATAATCTTTTCATTTAACAATTTATAAATTATTGTATTTCTTTCTTTTATTTATTTGAATTGAATGACATAAATTCTTTAAACAACTCTTTCAACATTCAAATATATTTATATTTTTGTTTAAACTGTACTAAACTTACTTTCCATTTCTATTGTTTGGATTATTTCTATATCCTTGAGGTGGTGGTGGTGGTGTTGACTGTTGATAATTTCTTGATCCTTGAGAAAATTGTTGTTGTGAAGGTGAAAGCTGAGGATTTTGCTGTTGTAATAATGACGCTTGGGGTTGTTGCTGTTGAAAATGTGGCGGCTGAATATGTTGTTGGCGTGTGGTTGACGGTTGATTAGCTTGTTGTATTGTTGATAGCGGTCTGGGATGTTGGCTTCTTAAGCCAAATGTATATGCACTTAATCGTAATACAACTGTCAAAATTTGTCTCTCTAAAACAATTCTGTCTTGTATTGATTGTTCATTATTGAACCTATCTAAAAGTTGTCCGTATTGATTGTTTAAATTAGCTATTGTGGCTCTTTCACTTTCGGTTGAAATAAAACGTACATTTCGAAAAAATTGCATATTATCTCGTGTTAATCCCAGGTAATAATCAATATGGCGAGACAAATAATTAAGCTGTTGTTGTTCAGGATGGACATTTTGTACTAGGCTCGACTTCTTAGGATCCTTATTTGTTGGTAAATCTGTTAAATTTTAAATTACAAATAATAAATATGATAAAATTATAATTTTATTTTTATCGTTATTTTATTAAGTTTTACATTTATATAACTCATAAGTTAAAAGCTAAAAATAAATTATATCGTTTACCTTTTGATTTTATTTCCAAGAAGCATCCGATTAAAATTATGAGCAAAAAGACAAAAGTCGATTTTAAAATCATAATTTTATCAGATCAAAAGCATAGGAAGCTTTAACAATTTTTTTAATCGGTTCGCTTTTACGTCTCAACCGTTCCCTTATATGTATTTTTTATCTTGATGTATAGACAGCCAAGTGCGTGCGTATACATTACCATGCAAAGTTAATTTTTAATTATTGTTTTAAATTGTATTTAGCGCAAACTTATTCCAATTTCCATAGTTTTTAAATTTAAATTTTTGAATTTTATTCGTATACATATACGTGAATAATTTTTTAATCAATCATAAACAAATCTTGAACCAATATCATTTTATAGTTATTTTCGTAACAATTGGCGCGAAAGGCATCATTCTCGCACGGTTGTTCTTTTGCGCACGATGAAGTTGCAAAAAATTATGTTCGCAACTCGGGCGCAGGCTTCCCTCTCTCGTGTGATCTCCCCGCAGCTCGTAATCGGTTTCGCCGTCGACTCGTGTGCACCGATCACCACTCGTGCCGATTACATACACTCGTGGGATCGTCGGTCTGCACACTCGTGCGGCTTCACCGATGACTCGTGCGTGCTGATCACAACTAGTGCGGGAATCATGCCTTTTGCGTCCTTGTTACAAAAATAACTATTTTCTAAAAATAAGTTATTTTTTTATTAAAAAAATTAATCAATTTTATCAATATAATAAATAATTCATAGTTTTACTGCAGATAACAGTAAATTTTTCTGTATTAATAATCTTAAAAAATGGTCCAAGTTAAACATTAAATTTTTTTAAATCGATTCTTAAAATTCAAATTTAGTTAATTATCAATACTTTATCAAGGCTCATTAATCGCAGAATAAACATTTCACAATATCACGTTTTATTTGACTTTAAATAATAATCTCAATTTTGGAAAAATTTTTAGTTGAAACATTCTAATCTACATATGGGCATTTTATATTTTTAAATTATACTTGAGTAAAAAGTTAAAGAAAAGAAAATTTCAAATATCTTAAGTTTTTAATAATGTTACATATTTCCATCTTCTTTTTTGTCTCACTATGCTATTTCTTTCAAATTTTTTCTTTAGATTTCTTTTAAATTTTAATAAATTTTACAAATCAAAATTATAATCCATCCACAAAATTCTACCGATCTCCATCTATCCAATCCAGTTTTTGCATTCACACACTCATCAGCATCACAAAATAATTCGCTCATCCTCACAAGTCCTCTTGAGTATCCAACTTAGTACATGTATGTATGTATGTATGCGTATATATACATAGTCCCAGGCCGACAATTAGTTTCACGTTACGGGCAGCACGCGTTAATTAGAAATCGGTATCAGCAGTCCCATTAACAATGCGAAGACGCGGCTGCGACAGAGAGAGAGAGAGAGAGAGAGAGAGAGAGAGAGAGAGAGTTGAGCAGCATGACACACAGATGCGTACTAGGATAAGCCAATGCGACAGTATATATACATATAGGAAGACACCAGAGGCAAAGCGCCATATACAGCTTGAACCGACTGACGGTGAGGAGACTCTGGCCATCGAGCTGCAGCCGTCACAGAGCATGTAATTAGATTTGAACCACCTCCCCTGTACCCCCTACCCTCACTCACTCTCTTTAGCCCTTCGGACTGAACCGGCTGGTTTCGGACCGAGAGCTATACGGATGTTGCTTACCGCGGCCTTGCACGCGACTCGATATCTATGTATGTATGTATGTATGATGGTGTAGACTAGTTTAGGTTCGCGTATAAGTCAAGCTCATGTGGATGTTGTATACTGGGAGATTGTGTGGATGAGATCCTGGGTGATATTGCGCGTGTTACTTTGTTAATTAGTGATTATGGAGATTGGTTGTTTTATTTTATTTATTTTTTTTTTATAGATAAAAATTGAAGTAGGGCTGGTTCAAAATTTGCTGTTACTTTTTGTTCATTATAATTATATTGTGTAACAATTTGTATCTGATAAATATTTTACATGATATTTATTGATGATAATTTGTTAGATAGATAGGGTTTACAAATTAAAAAATAAAGTGTTTCTTAGAAATTTTGAAATGTTATCGATATTTAAATTATAAATGTTTTAATAATCAAGAAATTTTAGTATTGGTTACTGGATAATTCATTTAGTATAATTATCAGTTATCATTAATGATCATTAATTTTTTTCTACTTTGAAATAAAATTATAATAAACTTACCTAGTTATTCGTATCATTACGGTATGGAGTAAGTTGACCTTGATATTTTTGAATCGTTAAAACGTTTGGTAAATAACGTTCTGCAGGCATTATCTCTTAGTACTGCTGAATAAATAGTGATTCATAATGAAAATTTCAAGTCTAGTAAAGTTTGTTTAATATAATGTCTAAAGTGAATAATAAAATAAAATAAAAAAAAATAAAAAAAAGTTTTTTCCGAGTTCATTTGGAAGATGAAAATAAATATCCTATAAGAAGATAATTTAATTTTTTTAAAGTACTTTATTTTTAATTATTTGCTCAGTTACACATAAGACAAACTTACAATCTATTAGATTAAATATACAGACATAAATTTTTTTTCAGGAGTAATGATCTTAATGTTTTCCGTTTCTATTATTTGGATTCAAGTTTCTTGGTCCTAGAGGTGGTGATGGTGGTGGTGGTGGTGACTGATGTGAAATTGACGGCTGAGAATTTAGCTGTTGTCCTGATAATGGCACTCTAGGATGTTGACGTATCAAATTTACCAAAATTGAATTAAGTCGCTCTGCAGCATTTGAAATATCCTTTTCTAAAAGAATTTTATCCTGTAGCGATGCATTTGGATTACTATAGCGCCTTTTAAGAAGCTGATCTAGCGTATTAGATAAACCAGATATTTCATTTTTTTCATGAGGAGTGTATGGAAAATGTACGATGGTTAAAAAATCTATGTGTTGCAAATTAAATGTCATTATTGCAGCTGCTCGAGTGTGCAAATTATTAAATTCTTGCTGTTCTGCGCTCTCTTTACCATCATTATTTGGTGATGTGTCTATTGAATTTGAAATTATACATAAGATTAATTTTTTAATATATTATCTATTAAATATTTGAAATATAATTTTATTTTTATTACTTAGATTAAAATTTGATAATCCAGAAAGTGACAGCTGCTGTACATTTCTTGATCCTTGAGGTGGTGGTAACTGTTGTGAAGTTGAGGGCTGTGGTGATGGTGGACGTTGAGGTGATTGTTGTTGTTGTCTAAGATGTTGTATTATATTTGTCGAAAATAAAAGTAATTCTTTGGAAGCGTTTGATATATTATTTTCCAAAGTTAATCTATCTTGTAGAGATTGATTTGGAGTCGTGCGTTGAATAACTAGTTCATCTAATGCTTTTAATGAATGAACTATTTTTAATATTCCTTGAGGGATAACAGGCAAATTTGGATTCGTTAAAAAAAGAACATTGTCGTGTATAGATACTATGTTCTTATTGGTTTCATCAGTTAACTTCTCAATGCGGTACCGGGTGGCTATGTCATCTTGTGTTTGAGCTGATTCTTTATCATTCTTATTTCGTTGTGCATCTATATTATTCAAAATTATACAAAATTCAATAAATTATTGATGAGACTTGTTGCAATAAAATTACATTGTTTAAAAGACGTATAAAAGAACTAAAATCATATGATATTTTTTTTAATCCTCGTCGTCTTATAATAGCATATTTAAGCAACTTATTTATAATGTTAAATATTTAATTTTTAATTGTATTTTCGTTACTTGGATTATAATTTGATGGTCCTGGAACTGCTCGCTCGTAAAATTCCTTTGAACTTAAAGGTGGTGATGACTGTCGTGAAGTTGATGGCTGAGGTGATTCAGGTCGCCCCTGATACTGTTGTGAAGTCGATGGCTGATAAGACGATTTCGGTGATCTTGGATGCTGTTGTCTTAAATTTATCAAAAATGAAAGTAACCGTTTTACAACACTTGAGATATCATTTTCTAAAATAAATCTCTCTCGAAGAGTTTGTTTTGGAATTGCACGCATTTTAAGAAGCTGCTCCATTATTTCCATTGATTCAGTCATTTCACTCGCCTCATGATTAGTGAATAAAAATTTTGAATTTATCAAAAAACCAGCGTTATTGTGTACAGCTATTACGTTCTTATTGGTTTCACTAAATAAAGCTTCAAGACGTTGACGCTCTGCACTATCATCTTGTGCTTGAGTCGACTCCTTACTATCCTTATTTGGTGGAGTATCTATTATATTTTAAATTACGTAAGACTCAATTAATCATATAGTTCAATTATGTTTTTTTTTGTATTTGAGATGATTGATTCGCAAAACTTGTCATAGAAATATTTAATTTTGTTAACGATGTAAAAAATGTGAATTATATAATTTGTTTTAAAATACTTGTCATTATGTAAATATGTTCAAAATGGTATATTTACGTTCAATATGACCAATTTAGTAAATTCAATATATAAAATATATTTTAGAAATAAATAAATTAGATGAATTGCTTACCTGATGACTTAACTCCTATAGACCATCCAATCAAAAGAAAAAAAAGAAATGAGAATTTTATTATCAAAGACATATTTTCATCAGATTAAAAGTATATCAATCTTAAACTATTTCAAAATGTGCTAACGTTTGCTTATGATTCGTACGATTATATACTATTATATATTTCGATTATCTTGTTGTACAAACGTAAAAACCAGATTATAATTGTAATTAATTCTTCAATTCCAAAATTTAAATTTTAGTAAATAAAAATTTTCTACTTAATCCATTAATTATCAAGTAATAATTATTAACTTAATAAGACCAATCATTGTTCCTAAGTTATCAAAACAATTTCTTAATATTTAAAAATTTTTTTTAAATTTAAATTGAAAGTGAGGATGTTATATAAAATTGTATATGTTGTCTTGTTCAATTAATAAAATTTAGATAATTTTTTTCATAACCTCGTCGAAAGAAGTACTTTTTTTACCCGAAGTTACTTAAAAAAAGTACTGATTTTTTATGTTACCTCCCTGGGTGCGCAATATATTGATTTATATGCCTCGTCTCTTAAAATAAATAAATTTTCCTGCAATAGTTTAAGTTATATACAATTCTAAGAAATTAATTATTTATTTTGATTTTTTTTTTAAATTCATTTAGACTAACTCAATATTTAATTATTTTGCTACGAAATTGTTTAATTTTTTAATAATATCTATCATGAAATTTCTTTTATTGAAACAGTATAATCTACGTCTTGCAGCTGGTATTTTTTATTTGAATGTAAAAAAAAATTTTTTAATATTCCGTGTTCGTTTTTAATAATTGAATTTTTTCTCCTATTTCGTTTATCTATGCGGTCTCTCGATCTTTCATAATTTTTGGGTTTTTTTAAATTCTGGGTAATTTTATGATTAACATTTATAAATTTTAATATTAATAAAATTTTTTAATTCACATTTAACAAGAAAAAAAAATAATAGTTTGTGATAACCAATAATGAATAACGTGAGTTATGGTGTACAATCTAGCCACAAAATAAACATATTCTGATACGTCTAGTTTCTACATACTATTAATTTTAATCTTTGAAATTACTAAATTGTTGTATTAAAATGAAATATATTCTCAATTACGTTGAAATAGCCCTTGTAAATTTAAAGTATTCAATCAAATGATTGCTTATTAAAAAATAAATAAAATCCATAATAATTTTTTTCTCAAGTTTATTGAATAAAAGATTTTACAAAAATAAGTCCATTGATCCTATTATTATTTAAAAATAAATTTTTTTAATTGTTTGCAAAATTATTCACAAAATAAAGAAATATGAAATTTGTTTGCAATGGTAAATAATATGTATTTTTAAAAGATTGTTTTAACATTCAAAATATTTGGATTAAATTTTCTTGGTCCTTGAGGTGATTGTTGTTGTGAAGTTGGCGGTTGAGCAAATGGGTTATGGGCATGTTGCTGTGGTCCTGATGGTTCTGGTCTAGGGTGTTGGCGTCTCAAATTTGACAAAAACGAATTAAATCGTTCTACAGCATTAAAGATATCTTTTTCTAATAGAATTCTATCTCGTAGTGATTCATTTTTACTATTAGAGCGTCTATTAATTAGCTGTCCCATTGTATTCAAAAATATAAAAGTATCGGCAGTTTCTTGAGGAGTGGTAGGAAACATTACGGATTTCAAAAAATGTACGAGTTCTTTATTGGTTTCTAAACTTGCAGCAGCTCGACGAAACCAATAATCAAGTTCTTGCTGTTCGGCGCTATCTTTACCATCCTTACTTGGTGGCGTGTCTAATCAAAATAAATTTGTTATACTTAAACTATAATTTCAATATTTGACTTTATTTTTATAGAAAACTAAACTTATTGTAAGAAAATTTAATTTTTTTAAAGATGTAAATATAACTAAATATACAATGTTTCTTGTAATGCTTATAGTTTTAAAATACGTTTATAATTTAGTTTAATATTTAAATATTAATTATATTCATATTACTTTGATTATAATTTGATGGTCCTGGTTGTGATTGCTGTTGTGAATTTCTGGATCCTTGAGGTTGTTGCTGTTGCGAAGTCGACGGTTGAGCAGCTTGATGTTGGGCCTGTTGCTGATGTGAAGTTGATGGCTGAGGATTTTGTTGTTGGGTTTTTAAATTTAACAGTTGAGATTGTTGTTGTGGCCTAGGATGTTGTTGTTTTAAATTTGACAAAAATGAAAGTAATTCTTTTGCAGCGCTTGATATAGTATTTTCTAGAATTAATCTATCTTGCAGAGATTGGTTTGGAGTCGTGCGTTTAATAATGAGCTCATCAAATGATTTTAATGAAGATAACATTTTATATATTTCTTGATTGGTAAAATCAAATTTGGCATTTTGTAAAAAATGGACGTGTTGATTTATAGATATTGTGTTTTTGACAGTTTCGCTCATCAGATCCTTAAGGCGTTGAAGGTCGACACTACCTTGGGTTTGAGTCGACTCTTTACCATCCTTATTTGGTGGTGCATCTTTTAAATTAAAAATTACGTGAGATTCAATTATTCATAATTAAGCTATTTCTATTACTTAGTTATTGTTTTTTATATTTAACATAATTCATTTAATAAATGTAAAGATAAAATATATATTATAAATGATTATGTAGTTTCACGGTTGTATGTGCAATGCATATCGTTACATAAATACGTTTAATATATTTGTTTATCTTTAATTTTATTTATTTATCAAATTAAATATTTAAAATACATATTTTATGTTTCAAAAAAAAAAGAAAAAATATTGCTTACCTGATGACCTAACGTATAAGGAGCATCCGATTAGAATTAAAAAGAAGAGAAAAAATTTTATTTTCAAAGACATAATTTTATCAGATCAAAACTACAGTAATCTTTAACTATTTCGAAATAAGATGGCTTTTGCTTTTAAATCATTTGATTATATACTGTTGTACATTTGGTCTCTCAATATTCAGATGGAAAAACCAGGTAAACTTCTTTAAAATTTACTTATTCTTTTATTTTAAAATTTAAATTTTATCGAATAAAATTTTTAGATACAAAAAAGTAATTTCTAATTTAAAGTAACCAAGTGCTATTGTGCAGATTAAAATTAAAAATGACTTTATATAAAAAGTATATTTTTCTTTTTTGGCCATTAAAATTTAAATTAGACATCATACTTTAAATTATAAGTTTCCCTTTGAACTTATACTGATTAATTCTATCAAAATCATAATTTACAAAAAACAGTAATTTTTCTAATATTAATAACGTTATATAACATAAGATAATGATGTTTAATGTAAAATATTATAAAATTTACAAACTATTTATTTTAATTTTTTGTCAAGGTTGATTAAAGCTAACTTATCTCAGAATAATCTATTCATAATTATATTTGATAATAAATGTCGATATCTACTATAACAATTTTTTGTTGAAACAACGTGATCTTCACATTAAAACTTGACAAACATTTATTACTTCAGACCAAAAATTTAATAATAAAATTAATAATAAAGAATACAATTAAAATTTTTGAATAATAATTTTTTTATGGTTGATTTTGTATTTATTGTTTGAATTTTATATGCGTTCTTTTTTACTTTTTAAATTTTGATGATTTTTTTTACTCTATACGGCGGCTGTACATAAGTTTTTGGCATATTTTTAACTGCTTTTATCCCTTTCCAAGAAGTAAAAATTCACCCAAGAAATTATGCAAAATTCCAAGTCGTATCAACTTTGTTAGCCAAAATAGGCATTTCGTATTTTTAAATATATTATTTTTTTAATTGATTTATACATTTTTCAAGAATTGAATGCTTTTCGTTGCGAATCGTAGCTTCAAAACTCAGCTTTTTTACATGATTTTCTAAATAGAATTACTTTAAGCACGTAATAAATCGTGGGACACTAAAAAGAAAAAAGAAAATTGAAAATAAAGTACTAATTTTTACTTTGACATAACTTTTTCATTTCTTCATCAATTTAATAGAATTTATAATGTTAAAACTAGAGCCCTTTAACGTAAAAAAATGTGGTGTCCAATGTATCCTCCATTTGTGGTACCTAATTATTTTGCTAAAAATTTTTTAATTTAAAAAAATAATATCTATCATGAAATTTCTTTTATTGAAACAATGTAATCTACTTTTCGCAGCTGGTATTCTTTATTTAAATGTGAAATAAATTTTTTTAATGTTCTGTGTTCGTTTTCAATAATTAAATTTTTTTCTTCTATTTCGTTTATCTATGCGGTCTCTCGATTTTTCACAATTTTTGGGTTTATTTAAATTCTAGGTAATTTTATTTAATAACATTAATAAATTATGTTTAATTCGCATTTAACAAAGAAAAATTGACAGTTTGTGATAATTAATAATGAATAATATGAGTCACAGTGTACGATCTAGCTACAAAATAAACATAAATTTATAGTCTAGTTTCTATATACTAGTAATTATAATCTTTGTTACTACTAAATTGTTGTATAAAAATGAATTACATTATCAATTACGTTAAAATAGCCCTTGCAAATTTAAAGTATTCAATCAAATGATTGCTTATTAAAAAAATAAATAAAATCCATAATAATTTTTTTTTCAAGTTTATTGAATAAAAGATTTTACAAAAATAAGTCCATTGATCCTATTATTATTTACAAATAAATTTTTTTTAACTGTTTGCTAAATTATTCACAAAATAAAGAGATATCAAATTTGTTTATACAACGATTAATAATATATATTTTTAAGAGATTGTTTCAACATTCAAAAGTATTTTTTATTTTGAGTATTTGGATTAAATTTTCTTGGTCCTTGAGGTGATTGTTGTTGTGAAGTTGGCGGTTGAGCAAATGGGTTATGGGCATGTTGCTGTGGTCCTGATGGTTGTGGTCTAGGGTGTTGGCGTCTCAAATTTGACAAAAACGAATTAAATCTTTCTGCGGCATCGAAGATATCCTTTTCTAATAGAATTCTATCTCGTAGTGATTCATTTTTACTATTAGAGCGTCTATCAATTAGCTGTCCTATTGTATTCGATAAAATAATAGTATCGGCTTTCTCTTGAGGAGTGGTAGGAAAAATTACGGATCTTAAAAAATTTACGTGTTCAGTATTAGTTATTAAACTTGCAGAAGCTCGACGAAACCAATAATCAAGTTCTTGCTGTTCAGCGATATCTTTACTATCCTTATTTAGTGGCGTGTCTATTAAATTTAAAATCACATTAGATTAAATTAATTATACTTAAATTATAATTTTAATATATTTAACATTATTTTTATAGTGAATAAAATTAATTGCAAGAAAATTTAATTTATTTAAAGATGTAAATATAACAAAAAATACAATGCTTTTTGTAATGCTTATCGTTTGATAAGTATCTACATTTATCAAAGCTTATTTATTAATTGGTCCTGGATGTGATTGCTGTTGTGAATTTCTGGATCCTTGAGGTTGTTGCTGTTGCGAAGTCGACGGTTGAGCAGCTTGATGTTGGGTCTGTTGCTGTTGTGAAGTTGATGGCTGAGGATTTTGTTGTTGGGTTTTTAAATTTAACAATTGAGATTGTTGCGGCCTAGGATGTTGTTGTTTTAAATTTGACAAAAACGAAAGTAATTCTTTTGCATCGCTTGATATAGTATTTTCTAAAATTAATCTATCGTATAGAGATTGGTTTGGAGTCGTGCGTTGAATAACGAGTTTATCTAATGCTTTTAATGAAGATAACATTTTGTATGCTTCTTGATTGGTAAAATCAAATTTGACAGTTTTTAAAAATTGAACGTGTTGATGTATAGATATAGTATTCTTAAGAGTTTCACTCATCAGATCCTTAATGCGTTGAAGGTCGACACTATCTTGGGTTTGAGTCGACTCTTTACCATCCTTATTTGGTGGTGCATCTTTTATATTAAAAATTACGTGAGATTCAATTAATCATAGTTAAGCTATTACTATTACTTAGTTATTGTTTTTTATATTCAACATAATTTATTTAATAAATGTAAAGATAAATATATAACAAAATAATTCTATAATTCCAAGGTTGTATGTGCAATGCATATCGTTATATAAATTAATATATTTGTCCATCTTTAATTTTATTTATTTATCAAATTTTATTTTCGAATTACATATTTTATGTTTCAAAAAAAGAAGAAATATTGCTTACCTGATGACTTAACGTGTAAGGAGCATCCGATTAGAAGTAAAAAGAAAAGAAAAAATGTTATCTTCAAAGACATAATTTTATCAGAACAAAACTTCAGAAATTTTTAACTATTTCGAAATAAAATGGCTTTTGCTTTTAAATCATTTGATTATATACTGATGCACATCTGTTATCTCAATATTCAGATGGAAAAACCAGGTATTCAAAGTAATCAAGTATTGTTATTAAGTTTCTTAAGCAATTAATTTGCTATAACCATTTGATATTGTGCATATATTAATTAAAAATTACTTTATGTAAAAAATTATTTCTCCCTCTTTTGGCCAATAAGATTTAAATTAAAAGTTGTATAAAAATTATGTCTTATTGTAAAAGTATGTTAATTTTTTTTTTTTTTAATAACTAGTATTTTGACTCTTGACCGATTGCAAAATATTTAACATTCAATTAAGTTAAATTCTATTATACTTTAGTAATATTTAATTAAATATTTGAATTAAAAAGACAAAAAAAGACAATTTTGTGAGTTGATAAAAGAGTGTTACTGTAATATATTGATTAATTTCATCAAAATCACAATTTAGTTTTAATAAACAATAATTTTTCTAATATTTAATATTATAATATATAAGATAATTATATTTAATGTAAAATTCTACAAAATAAACTAACTATTCATTTTAATTTTTTGTCAAGGTTGATTAAAGCTAACTTATCTCAGAATAAATTACTCTACAATAAGTAAATTTCATAATAAATGTCGATATCTACTATGATAATTTTTTGTTGAAACAACGTGATCTTCACATTAAAACTTGACGAACATTTATTATTTCAGAACAAAAATTAATAATAAAATAATAATAAAGAATACAAAAATATTTTAATAATTATTTTTTTATACATGGTTTACTATTTCTTCATAGGTGAATATTTTACTATTTTTTAAGAGTATAAAAAAATAAAGCTATGAAAAAAATATACATTACTATCATCCTTTTAATTTGTTATTTTCTTTTGATATTTGCTTTCTTACATATAAAAAAAACTTTATAAATAACATTATATTTGTTTGTAAAGTTACAAAGTAGAGATTTTTTATAATATAATTTTTTTTTTTTACAATCGAATATATTTTTTAATTTTTTTGAAGTGTAAAGTAATTGCTTATTTTTCTCTTAGGCTTCCTTATATCTACGTGTCTGAGTGTTTAATTATTGATATTGCGCTGATGTTTTAATATTTATTAAGAGAGGGACAGAAGAGCCATAGCATATGAACCAAAAGTAATACCTATAGAATGGCGTTTGATACTCGGTGATAAAAATACCCGTCCAGGGATTACCCAAGGTTTTTTTCCCAAGTTCTGACTGGACCTTCATATTACATTTTGTAAGCTTACATGCTCAGCTTGAAATCGTGCATAATTTCCGCTGAAACAGATAATTCAGCTATCCGATTTTTAAAATAGCAACGATGGGAATTGTTTGGTGGTAATACTCATTCGAGTATTGCGGCTCTATCCTTTACGTTTAACATCATTCACCAACAGAGTCCAACACATAACCACCTTAACCGTTTAATCAAATATATTTTCATTATTAGAAATTTCTACAATTTCCTGGTCGATTACAATTTCCTCGTCCTAGAGATGGTGATAATGGTGGTGATGGTGGTGGTTGTACATTTCTTGATCCTTGAAATAATTGCTGTTGTGCAGCTAACTGTTGAGCAGCTTGCTGTTGCAAATTTCTTGATCCTTGATGAGGTGATTGTTGTTGTGATGTTGACTGTAGTTGCTGTTGGGTGTGCTGCTGTTGTCCTGAGGGTTGTTGTGGTCTAGGATGTTGGCGTTTCAAATTCAACAAAAACAAAGTGAATTGTTCTGAAGCGTTGAAAATATCCTTTTTTAAACGAATTTTATCTCTTAAAGATTCGGTTGTACCATAAGAGCGCCATTGAATCAGACGTTCTATTATACTCGTAAAAGCATCATTATCAATTTTTTCTTGGGGAGTGAAAGGAAAATTTATAGATTTTAAAAAATTTGAGTGTTGCATACTGGTCTGGTAACTTGCTGCAGCTCGACTAGACCAATAATCAAGTTCTTCCTGTTCAGCCTTATTTATAACATCCTTATTTGACGCTGTATCTATTACATTTTAAAATTACATTAGATTAAATTAATTATATTTGAATTATAATTTCAATATTTCACGTTATTTTTATAGTAAATCAAACTTATGGTAAGAAAATTTAATTGTTTTAAAGATGTAAATATAACTGAAAATACAATGCTTTTTGTAATGCTCATCGTTTTATAAATATCTGCAATTAGCAAAGCTTATTTATTAAGTTAAATATTTAAATAATAATTCTATTTATATTACTTTGAGATGGTCCTGGATGTGATTGCTGTTGTGAATTTCTGGATCCTTGAGGTTGTTGCTGTTGC
>JAPYZE010001546.1:0-21622 GCA_030522805.1 Leptomastidea abnormis | reverse complement strand
TGTCAAAAACATCAAAAATTTCCGACAGTAAATTACATAGTTTCTTACATGTAAAAAACCTACTTTCTTACAAAATGTAATTTACACTGCCATCCCTGGTCTTAGGTGAGAGAGAGAGAGACGCTGTTATACTCTCTCAATCTCCTTCGTCTTCTTCTCTTCGCTCCGTTCTCGCGGCGACGTTCCCCGTCGGGACCAATTTGACACTCGCAAGTCACACACTATGCCTACCTACGACGTTCTCACCTTGTGCATGCGCGCTCGCGTCAACGCCAGGAAAATGTATATATAAAACTCCGTACTTATAGTCGTCTTCTTCGTCGTCGTCGTTGTTGTCGCGCGCGACCTGCGGTCGTAGATGAATCAGACACGTAAATACATAACGCGATCGCGCTTATGCCTTATGCCTATACTTTACGTATATATCTATCTATCTATATATATACCTATATATAGGTAGACTGTTGTATACTCCGCCTCTTGCCCTTCCCCCACTATTTATCCCTCCCCTTGTAATCACCCCCGCACAAGCTGGCTCTTGTATATTAAAAAAATGCATTCCTTACGGAAAGTCGCGGAGTTTATAGATAGATGTAGATAGGCACCCGCATAACGTGGAAAATTTTTTAGAGATCCAACGATTCGTTGATATGAAAATTGACAACTGAACGAGATTGGTGCACCGGTGCACGCTATAAGCGCGGAAAATTTTAAAAAGAATTATAGTGAGTGAGATACCTAAAGTTTTTAATTAAAATTTTTTAAAAACAATATTAATTGATTTGAAAATTTTAAAATACATTTTTATAATGTATGAAATTAAATAGAAATATGTATGTACATACAGTGCTCGTCTTTTGTTTTATAAGCATTAATAAATTGAAGGAAAGTTTCTCTATTCAATATTTCATTGTTTTATTGTAGCAATTCTAAAAATAAGTTGTCAAATGAGCTAGCGGTAGACAGTGATCTAAATTTATTTAGTTTCAATATCTTTTATTTAACTATACGTGTCTCTTTTTATTATATCTCTATTTATAAGCATAATATGCGTAGGTAGTATATGTGCATTCCATCAACATAGAAGGACATTTAAAAATGGCGCGAGTCATGCGCATAAGCGAGCTTATGCATTGTTTTTCTTTCTTCAGAATATTGTATATGCGATAGATAAGTAAAAACTAAAAAGAGAGAAAATCGGAGCACGGCTCCAAAATTGCCGTGAGACGAACAAAAATATTATTGTTGTGAGTACCTATATATGTAGAACTATAAATCTATAATAAACAACAAAATTAATTGACATAAAATACAGGTAAATAAATTTAGTTGGCAGATAATTCTCGATTGAATCAGTAGCGACTACTACTGGCTTCGCAGCCTGCAGAAGCAGTTATGCGACGGCGCAGCTGATCTCCCTCCCCCAAATAAATATATATCCGTGATCGGGATCAGAAAGGAGAGACACAACGAGTCGTGGGTGCGCAAGGATAAAAGAAAGAAAGAAAGAAAGAAAGAATAAGCAAGCATCCATTCCCGTCAACGTCGCGCGAGCGCAGCAGCACACATTCATCCATTTCACCAGGTGTACAGAGCTTGGCTGGCACTTTTAATATAGAGCGCAGTAACAATAACCGACGACGGCGAGGAGCTGCTGGCTGCTCCGGCGCTGCCACCGCTGCTGGGCAATATTTGTTCGCTGTCAAAGTGGCTTCTTGGCAATTTAAGCTGGCTCATTCTCGGCGCATTCCGCACGTGAGTCAGACAACAAAGTGCAATCGACACCAATACCACCTACCTAACGTAAATCCGGTGAAAAAAAAAAATCACAAACCCTTTATTCTCTTGAGCCTGGGCTGCTTTCCTATACATGGACTCATCTTCTACGACTTTCTAGATGACTTCTACGCCCTTCACTCCGACACCTACCTATACATCTCACACTTTTCTGGTCTTACCTGCAAAACCCGCACCTCACAAATCGTTCATAACATTTTTGCTCAATTTTTCTTCTCTATCTCTCTTTCTCTCTTTCTTTTTGTCTCTCTGCCAGAGGTCTTAATTCGGGTCGCGAGCTACTTATTGTCACAGAACTACTTACACCGTGCCCATTATCGATTGTCCCGCGGCTTTTTCCCTTCCCTCGACCTGCTTTATTATTTACATGTTCACATTTTTTTAATAAAATTAGAGCAATTCAAAAGAATATTCTTACAGAACATTTGTCCATTGTTTTAATATAAAACAAAAGATCACTTTATTGAACAGATTTAATCTCTTTATTTTATTTTGCTTGTCCACTTATTTTGTTTCATTGTCATTATTATTGTTACTTAATAATAATTTATTATTATTGTTATTATTATTATCATCATCGTCATCACTTAAGTTGTTTATTTTATCTCAAAAGTTCTGTCACCTTGCTACACATCCTTGGTTGATTCAAACTCATATTGGCAAACTGCATCGTTGAACCCAATAGGACATCCATGAAGTTCAGAAGGACAACAAGCTGCGTCTGTAAGAAAATTGCAGACTTAAATCAAATTTTACTAATGCATTTTTAATCGATAATAAGATTTTTCATGACTTTTGATTTTGTCAATACTTCATGGGAAGACCTAATAGCATGTCCTCTTCATTGTTTTAAAAACATCTTTTCACTAACCATGAATTTATTAAAATATATATTACTGATAATTTTAACTTGAGAAAACATTGAAAGACTATTACATTGAAAATAGCTAAAAATATTGCTATGTGTGTATTATTTTAATTGCTTCTGTAAAATTTTCAAATTATTTTTTAATTGAATCAAGTTAAAATATAAGAAGTAATAGAATTTTAAATGTGTATAATTACGCTCATATGCACTAATAACGCTAAAAATATCTTACTTGATTTCATATTTGAAAGCTTTTTTTTATGATTTTATCAGCTTGTAATAAATATTGATCAGGTATTTTATTAATTAACAAACAAAATTAACTGATGTGATGTAATGAAACATTGTTACAATTTATATTAAAAAAAAATGTTCTTTTACATAATTTTAAGCTACTTTCCTATGAAGTATAAAATTAGCTAACAATAATTTTTTTAAAGCTTTCAAATATTCAAGAATTAAAAGAACTTGCGTTTTATTAATAAATTTTTTTTCGTGCTACGTTTAGGAGACGCGAAATGTCAAATCCTGCAGATCGTTTCAGTTACCTGCAGGACAGTAGCAGCGATACGGAGACCGATCACAAGGAATCGGATGGCCGTGGAAGGCGACGAGCTTACAAAAACAGGTTGAGGTAAAAGACATTGCTACCTATAGTCTTTATTTTCGTATTGGCGATGCTACTTTTTTTTTCGGTAAGTAGTAGTATCGATTTTAGACCACGAGGATTTCAACGAATGACTTCCAAGGCTCTGCTGTTCAGTGGTAATAATTATTGATTTTGGCACGAAAATAAATATTTTTTTTATCAACTTAACATTTTTTCTGTTTTCATTAATAATAGATTTTTAAGTCACTGTATGTATAGTAAATGAACAAAAAAATTATTGAATAATTTTTTATTGCACTTTTATGTATGTATTACAATGTTTTATCATTTACTATATAAATTTGATCATGTCTTATTTTTATAATATTAAATTAATGCAAATTTAATTTTATTTAAACTACCCTTAGAACACTTTATTTTTGACTTGCTTTAAAACTGCATTAACAACCTTATATTTAAGTTTGATGTTACAAGTAAATTATTATCGTTTTTGAGCCAAAATCAGTAGAAGTCTGTCATATAGTTTAATTATGTTCATCATTAGCAGTATATATATTTTATTTTATTTATTTATTTTTTTTTATTTATGACTTCAAGAAGTTCTGGAAAAGCTCAAGATTGCTTATAAAGCCAGCATCACAGGTTAATTTTTTTATAGAAAGTTAGTAAGGATATGTGATTGTTTTGCATGTAGTTGTGGTGGCTCAACCAAACCAAAATCTTGCTTGGCACATCGGGATGGCAACAGCAAACACCATAGTCGTTCATATGAAACAAACAGGCAAAGCACAAATTTAGCACAACACAACAGGTAAATGTTCACTTAGAACTGTTATTTTTATTCTACACGTTTGTACCTCTTAGTCCAGTTGCGTTTAGAACAGTCACTGTCGCTATCACTTATATGTCAATTAAATGTGTTAATAAATTTTATTTGCTAGACTAAGCCAAAGTACTATCGCCGAGAAAATATTAAAGATTTAATCGAAAATAAGTTCAATTTAACAATAATCTTTTAGAATTCGTCCAGGCATGGGGCTATCAAAGAACCAACAGAACCAGAATCGGGAGAACGTAACGTCAGGGGGTAATTCTTCGTCGGGAACGAGCCTACACCAACAGAGCAGTGATGAACGAATTACTCTAATTGTCGACAACACTCGGTAAAATTTATTTCATCACAATTCTGAAATTCAAATAAACCACATTTAACTCAACTAAATATGGTTTTGCAGCTTCGTGATCGATCCAGCGCTGTTCACAGCTCATCCCAACACCATGCTGGGTCGCATGTTTAGTTCGGGCATCGAATTCGCCCAACCGAACGAACGGGGTGAATACGAAGTTGCCGATGGAATATCCGCGATGGTATTTCGATCGATTCTCGAGTATTATAAAGGTGGTGTTATACGTTGTCCACCAACCGTCACTGTTCAAGAGCTCAGGGAAGCCTGCGACTATCTGCTCGTCCCTTTCGACGCCAACACCGTCAAATGTCAGAATCTGAGTAAGTTTCGAGGTGTGCCCATTTCCTGCTTTAACTTTTTAACAAAAGTGTCCTTCAGCTGCTTTTACTTTCTTTAAATTGCATTTATTTTTTCATTTTGTAGCTTGTGAGTAAATTTTTATATTATTCTAATCATTGTTTTCAATTAAAATAGGAGGTTTACTACACGAACTTTCCAACGAGGGAGCGAGATGTCAATTTGAGGTATTTTTGGAAGAACTTATTTTACCTTTGATGGTGAATAGTGCTCGCAGGGGCGATCGAGAATGTCACATCGTTGTTCTTCTTGATGAAGATCGGCTCGATTGGGATGAAGAATATCCTCCGCAAATGGGTGAAGAATATTCTCAGAGTTCGTTGAATTTTTCAATCAATTTATTTAAACAATAATCCTATTCTTATTAAATTATTATCAAAATAAAATCTCATTTTTTAGCTGTTAATAGCACGGTGATGCATCGCTTTTTCAAGTATATCGAAAATCGCGACGTAGCAAAACAAGTGATGAAAGAACGTGGCTTAAAGAAAATCAGACTTGGAATCGAAGGTTATCCAACTTACAAGGAAAAAGTGAAGAAACGAGCAGGTGGTCGCGCTGAGGTCATTTATAACTACGTTCAACGACCTTTTATCCACATGTCCTGGGAAAAAGAAGAAGCCAAAAGTCGTCATGTTGATTTTCAGTGTGTCAAATCCAAGTCTGTAACAAATCTTGCTGAGGCGACGGCGGATCCTATTCTCGATTCCTCTGGCAATCCTACAATTCACTTTCAAAGCCCCGAGCAAATACCACCGCCAGAACCTTCGCCCTTAGCTGATGCAGGTATTGTTACATAAATGCTAATGTGAAATATTTAATAACATTTATTTATTATTAGAAAAAAGAAAATAGAAAATAGAAGCTTATAACAGCCAATATTTTTACATAGATGCAGAAGGAGCTGTGGCACTGGGACTAATTCCTCCAGAGCAAGAGTTGACAGGTTCAGATGAACCACAACAACCCTGAGTGATGTTGCCGCTGTTTATACAGCAACCAAAGATGACACAGCATCTGGGCAGAACTGTACAACGTCGCACTGCCACCATCAACAATGGCGCGCTGGCTAAAAAGAAAGTAGCCTGGAAAAAGAAAGCTGGCAGTCTACGTTGAGTTCACAACTAAGAGTATTCAAATGACTGAAAATTTCACTTGTATACTATTTCTCTTTTAAGTCTATTTATTAACAAAATGCTCTAATGACAATTTTATTACTATGTTGGAATATTTCTTTTAAAAAAATTATTTGTTCAAAAAAAATTTTATGATAAAATCTTAATTAAACTAAAAATACTTTCTATGTGTTTCGCAAAGTTATTATAAAAAAGAAACAAATAGTATTTTAAACGATTAAAAAATTAAAATATCAATTTTAAATAATTTTTATGAACGAAATATTCCAAAATTTAATTTTAAAAAATATTTACAAATATTTTCTTCTTTAAATTATTAAATCAACGAATTTAAACTTAAAATTTGACATTTAACATCAAAAATTAGTTTTTTATTTCAAAAGGGTAAAACCACGTAATGTTTTAAATCTTTACATACTCACTTTTCATTGTGTGAGTGTGTAATAAGGAAAAAAATACACTTTCTAAGACTAAAAACGATATTATCGTAATTTATTCAATGTGATTTGTACTTTTTCGAAGTGTTAATAATCTTGATCTTTTAAATATTTGAGTGTTTGCCCTTGTATTAATTATTTTTCTTTTATTTTAAACTTCAAAAGATTTTAATTTATTAAAATAAAAATTATGATAAAGATTACGAGAATATAACTTTATAAGATGCATAAATTTAAAATGAATAATCCAAGTAAAACTACTCAATATTGATTTTTGATTTTTGAATATTAAATAAATGTAAACATTTTTTTTGGCAAAATAAGTGTTGTTCAAACATTTTACTGTTAATCTTTAGTATTACAATTGAATTGATATAAAAGCTGTTTTACTATTCAATTATAATGAAATCAAAATTATTAAAATAATTATTTTTAATTTTCTAAATTCATAAAAAGGAGTCTTGAATAATTCTCTACTTTGATATCAAAAGGAAAAATAAGTTATGTTTGTATTAAAAAATAAACTGTGGCTGCTACAATTAATATATACCAAAAAAACAGACTACATAAACTTAGAAGTGGTGCTAAAACAATAAAAAAAAAAATGTAAATAAATGCAAAGATCAATTCGGAAAGCGTCAGTAGTATATTAAAGAAAATAAAATCAGTAAATTATTGCCATTGTAAAAAATACGATTTTCTAAGCAACATTAGCACTCTGCTCAAAAATAAAGTGCCGTAAGAGGTGGTAAATATGGATAAATTCTTGAAATGAGGACTTGTATGTACATAATCATTTGAAAATTTTTTTACCAAACGGCTTTTCACAGCGTTATGCCAAAATATGTAACTATTCCATATCATTTGTATTATTCTCGTATACTCGTGTGAATGTTTTAGAAGTATTCTTGTCAATTTTTTAATAAAAGCAACAAAAAAAAACATACTCTGTAAGTTTATGATAAAAAGTCAAGTAAAACAATTGATAATAAAATCTCTTAAAAAAAAAAAAATCTTGTTTATTGAAAGAGTGTATAATTGCGATATAATATGAGTTTTGCTCATAAATATCGTAAGTAACAATCTGTCGTTACTATTTCCATCCTAATAACATTACTTCCTGCAGTTTATATTATTTTAATTTTAATTTTATTTTTTCTAAATTTAAAAAAAAAAAAAGCAGAGAGAGGAAGAAAGCAAATTTAATTGAGAGCCAAGCTCAACGAAAGATAAAAGAGCGGTTTTATATCCCCCCCAGTTGAGGCAGGGTGTGCGATACATTTATCCCTCGACATAGTCAGACAGAAGGAAATGAGAGGGTGTAAAAGGCACTGCCTATATCAGTCAGTATGTCATTATACATAATGTAACCATGTAAGTGTGTGTGTACAACTATGCTCCAAAAAAAACTCCAATTCTAAATTGGCCAATGAAAATCTATGAAAGAAAATTTCGAGTTTTATCGCCTGATCATAACAGAACATTCACCCCCGAGTTGTTCATATCCTGGTGGTTTCCTTGCCTCCTAAGAGAGACACAGGTATATATCCACGGGGGCTTTTCAAAAAGCTCTGGCAGAAAAAAATATTCAGCCTACAGGGTCCGCAAGCTAAACTTTGGAGTCACGGATTAGAAGGTGGCTTCGAGGGGGGTGGTGGTGGTGTCAGTAGGCTGCAGCAATAACACAGTAGCAGTGGCGGCAGCAGTAGCAGCAGTATGTATATATGTGTGTTGCGAGAGACAAGGGTAGTAGGGTAGGTATAGGATATAGGTGTGTGTATATTATATACATGTGTATATACGCAGGCGCCGGGCCGAATCAATAAGGCGAGGAGTTGCGCCTACTGGTATATATGGCTAGTGGTGGTGGTGGTGAGGTGCTTTGGCAGTGTGTGTATTACAGCGGCGCTGTCGGTTCTCCCTCGCAAGCTCCGCGACCGCGCGACGACGACGACGACTTCGACGAGACGGTCGCCGCGGTTTCGCGAGCGATCAAGCGCGTCTCTCTCCCTCTTTTTCTATTCTTGCTCGAGGAGGTAGTGGTGCGGTAGTGTGTATGCCTGTTTTGGAGCAGTAGTCTTAATCATCATCAACAGAGAAGAGGGGGCAGTATAATTCCAGCCGAAAGCGTGGAGGCTGCCTGCCGGAAAAGTAGTGTGTCAGAGAATTGAGGAAGAAAGAGCCATCACCGTCCTTGTAGTAGCCTTGTCACCTTAGGTGAGGGTCGCTGCGCCCTCGAGATACCTATAGCCAGCAGCAGCAACAACAACTTCACCGCAATCATGCAGCCACCTCCGCGGAAAGTAAGTACTTTAAAAAAATAATCATCATCCTTGTATACTATACAAATTTTCTTTCACCCCTTCTGCCAGAGAAAATTAGGGGTAGGTAAAGAAAAGCCGGAAAATCATGTAGATATTGCCTGCTTACTCGCTCGCCCGGTCGTTCTCTCCCCTTTCCCCCTCTCTCTCTCTCTCCCTCTCTTTAATATATCTATAACATATATATCGGGGGCGCAAGCAAGCTCTCACGCTCTCTCTACCCTTATTATCGATTCAGCTGCCAACCCGCGCTGCTCTCTGCTCTGCTCTGCTCTGCCGTGGAGGAGACATTCCTCCGGCAACGGCGACACGACACACGTTCCATTCGCTGCTATACTCTTTTCCTCTTTTCTCCCTCTTCTTCCTCGTCGTCTTCGTAGTTTCTTCCGGCTTCCTATACCCACTTATACCCACCTCCTTGAGCAGAGCTAGTGATTTACGGCTTGTGCTTCGTAGTACAATAATCAAGCCTTCCACCACCCCCGTATCCTTCCCTCCTCCTCTGCTCTATTTTATACTTCGTGACTTCTTCTTTTTCTTCCTCTTCTTCTTCCTCTTCTTCTTCTTTCGGAACTACCTACAACTGAGGATAGGGAGAAAAACGTGAAAAGCTTGCGCTTGCTTTTTCCACCCTAAGCTCATCCTCTTGACTTCCTGCCGGCTCTCTCTCACTCTCTCACTCTTCCATAAAAACACACTTTTAAAAATCTTTTCCGAACCGTTTATCCAGATTCCGAGCTTTTTCTCTATAAACTTCTACTATACTTTATATCCTAACTATATCGTTCTATACACCTATTCGTTTTTCGGAAATCGATTTCGGCTAGCTCGTTTCTCCGGATATATCACGCGGTCTATGGAAGAGTCTCTCTCTCTCTCTCTCTCTCTCTTTCTCCGCGAGACTTGCTATTAATTGATTCACTATTATACGTATACCTCTCTTTTTCATGATTTGTCTAATTATGATATTTTGATTGTTTTATGTTTTAAAATTTCAAATTTATTCCTAAATTCGAAGAGATGTAGAAACAAATTTTTATTCTTTTGAAATATCATTTAGATATACCTTCGTTATAATTTCATAATTTTGCTTCGAATCGATACATCAAACTACTTCACCTTATTCTTCATTTTTTTTCCCTCCCGAAAATGCAACTCCAAGAGATTTTTTATCTGCTATACTGATCCTTATTCCGAACTGCTGAGCTTTACCTTAGAATTATTAAGGAGAGAAAAAAAATTAAATAAAAGAAGTTGAATATGCAAAAAAATAAAAAAAAGCTCACTAACAATTTATACAACAGTAGATTCTTTTTTTTTCCCCTTTTATCTTTGATGTATGAAATGTTTTACAAATTTCATTTGTCAACGTATAGGTACTTTAATTATTGACGATCTTCATTGTACTTTCAGAACAATGTTAAACACTTGTTTTAAGTTCGTTTGACAGTTAACTTTTACGCAAGCATTTTATTATTACCTTAACCCCTGCAAGTTTAAAAAGTATATGTATATAGAGACTCTAGAAAAAAATCGTAATGCATTATCGTGATACATATGTATTATTTTTAGCTGTCATTTAACAAATTAGTAACGACGAACTTTTTTAAATCGATATATGTACGTGAACTATGAATTGATTTTTTTTTTATCGATATACTCTGCCTGTGAAGAATATTGATGTTACATCTGGATTAAATTTAATAGAAAGAAATTTTTATCAAATATATTTTATGTTTAACATATTAATTTACAAAATATTCTCAAATTATTATTTTAAATAATAGGTATATAACTTCTTTTAAAAGCTCACAATATTAAATATCGCGAATAAATAAAAAGCCATGCAATCAGTTGACACTTGTAAAAGGTATTTAAACGACTCGCGATCTAATTTAATAAAATTAAAGAAACATTTTTTCATATATATAATTACTTTATAAATGTGTAATAGCATCTTCATTAGTTACTTCATAAAGGTATATATAGCTAGAACAATTTGTATGTCTCTACGTTAAAAGTTCGTTCATTAAATTGAGAGCCAGCTTTCTTTCTTCCTTTGCTAAACTGCTGCTTTTTCAATTTGAGCTCGTTTAACAGGAGGCTGTAAGATATAAACTTTCATCTCCTTGTCGTGCAAAAAAATTATCATTCGAACGAATTTAAAATTCTTTTTAATTATGTCTTTTTCATTCTATAATCATATGCAATGTAAATTTAATTTTTTTATATATTAATGTCGCGCTCATTGCACTTAATAATTTAAATAATTAATTGTATTTTTAAAAAAGCGTTTTGAGATTTAATATTTTATTATTAGTTTCCAAGCGTTTATTACGCATCAATAATTTTATAACCCTTTTATAGCTTATTTATTGCTCAAGGTTTTTTATAGAAATAAAAAAAATTCATAATAAATAAGGAAAATATTAAAGAACTTTTATACGCTATTACTTCCGTTAAATTTATTTTTACATACAGTTATTAATATTACTGCTTTTTAAAAACCTTCACATACCAAGCCATTAACACATAAAGTTAACACGCATCGTCATATTGCAGAAAACAACAGTGTAGCATAAAATATACAAGCGTTCGTGAGTTGAATATCTTACATGCTGTTAATTAAAGTTTAGCAAAACTTTCATCGTAAGTAGAAAGTCCAATGCAACTTCTATAAATTTCATACAGAAAACATAAAGTTACACGAGTAGTTGGATACTATACTTTTTCTTTGTTTTCCTCTAAATTTATAAAAAGTTTAAATTTAATCATTTAATGATTTTTACACGCGCAAATTATTATTTAGAGGCAAGAATGACAAGATAAGCTTTTAAGTAGATTATGACTGGATATGGTCAGACACGCACACACACGTGTGCACTCGCGACTTTGATTCAACATTTATCGAGCAATGTACGAATGAATTATTTAAAATCTATTTGATGCAGGTACTCTACATATATCGTTAAATATAACTTTAAGACGAATAAAAGGGAAAATGTAAAAGAAAAGGAAAGAGTAGACTTGATACACATAAAAGAAAATCGTTGCTGCTTAAATAATAGCTAAGCTACTTTTGGCACTGGCGCATCAATACATAAACGCTTAGAAAATGCTTTCATATCCTAAGCTTGGACTTTGTCTCGTTTACTTATTTTTCAATTCTAACCTCGCGAGCCTTCAAGCTCTCAATTCGCACCAGCAAAAAGTAAAGTCTAAGGCCTCTTAATAAGTAAAAGCCAAGCAAGGTGTATCGAGAAGCATATCACGTGTGAGTCGCAGTTAAGCGGAATGATACCACGCATCGACAATTTGTTCGCGTCCCTTGCGTGCGTAGGTATAGTCATATACACCAAGTGATCCCAAGAGGATTGCGTGTTAGCCGTTAAAAAAAAAGAAAAAAAAAAAAAAAAGAGGGAAAAAGAGCAAATAAAAAGCGCAAAAGACTTGCTGAATCTCAGAGTATCCCTGTCAACGATTCATCTCCGTAGACTTTGGAAGGAGAATGATGACGGTGCCTAAGGCTTTGTAGCTTTTTAAAACTATACTACCCTTTATCCTTCTCCTTCCCCCTAACCCTACCACCTTGGCCTTACGTGACCTTTTTACGCGCCCATCAATTTCCTTGTACTTCCGCTAGGCATCCTAAAAAATTATATCCGGCTTACTTGTCGTTTATTAATACCTATATCTTTTCTCTTCATACGTGAATACTAATTTTTTTTTTGTTTTTCATTTGATATATGATTACAATTTATAGATATCTATAGTTTTTAAAAATATTTTTTGAAAGAAATTTCACATGTTTTTTCTTGGAATTCAACTTTGAAAATTGACAAGTTTTCATAATTACCGCAATTTATGAGAAATGGAAAAAAAAATACCGGAAATTAAATAAACTCGTCATGAAGGTATATATGTCATCAACTAAATCGGCTTGCAGAAACGAGCTGAATCCTTAAGTTAATTACTTTTCTCAACAATAACAATATCGCGAGTCGTGAGCAGCTCAAACTTTTCTTAATTGTTATTGTTCAAAGGGGCAATCCACGTTGACATTTAATTAAATTTGTTATTAATCTATATCTTACATCACACGTAGTTCAATTAAATAATAGCTACGATTAAAGGTAATTTACCATAAATAATAGTCATTGATGAGATAAATTAATAATTTAACTTTTTATTCATCATTAACAAAAAAAAAAGTCAAGTTTTCTATTTCTTTAAAATCGATCAACATCACCACGCCTTAATTTTTTTTTCTTCTCCTCTCGACAAAAATAAAAATCTTCCGGAGCTGGAGTTTACCTTTGCTTCCTCCTATCTTGGCTTTTTTTGATATACTGCTAAAGCCCAAGGGTGAAAATGTTGCTGCGCGCACTAGATATATACGTGACTGGGAAGACGGACTTTTCTAATGTCTCTTTTTGTTATTTTCCTTATCGTGAGTTTACCATGTCAAGGAGGGGGAAGACTTTTTTTTCTTTTATTTTTGGTATGAAAGTAGAAAAAATATATATATATATATATATTTTATAAAGCTTGTCACATAACGTAAAATAATCTGCTTTTGTTGTTGAAGGTTTTGAATTTTTTCGAGTAGATATACTCAGAGATTATAATCAGTATCAGTATAACGTACATAAAATGTCAAGGGAAATGTTCTTTAAACATGAGAATTGTAAATTTAAAAAGAAAACTTAAAAAATCAAAAAAGTTTACCGGGGGATTAAAAAAGATTGGCTTATTACTTAATAAATTTTATCAAAATATATTTATTTTAAAACATTATCGATAATTGTTTCGAAATAAAATGTTTATAAACGAAGTCATTAGTTACGTTACAAGATCGGTGTTTCTTTCATTTATATTCCCAGCGTAAATGACTATTGACCGTAACGAGATAAAAATAATGTCATTTAAAGATTCACGAAAGACTCACACGTATACAGCGCGTTAATTCATTACTCAATTTTTAAAACGAATTCTCCACACAAAACGTAAAACTTTTTAAAAATATTTACGATAAAAATTTACATATAGCATATCTTTGATTAATGAATTAATTTTTTTTATCGATTCTAACAAAATTTTATTAATCATAAAGTTTAGCTATACCTATAAATCAGAAAATTTCACGACTAATAAACTTCATCGAAAGTTTTTAATAACATCATAAAAAATAAATTAATTATTCTTTTAAAGTGCATTTTATTTAAAAATAATTTAATAGAGTCTAATTATAAAAGTTAAAGTTAAATCGATATCGATGATATAGAAAGAAAAAAAAAAACTACAAACTTATGGACGTCCCTGTCTAACCTTATCCTGACTCTTACTACTTACGTATACTATTCACTTATGTATGTATACACATTAAATCGAAAGCTACGTCCACAACCAATAATTGTACAACTTATACAATTTAAAAAATCCTTGAACTTGAAATTAATATAAAAAAAAATGTCAAAGATAGGTAGTTCAATATTATCAGGCAATTACATTTATATACAGTATATATAGCATTGGTGTATCTACTTATAATCTCGAAAGGAAGTTACAATATCTCATCGCTCTTCGCTTATTTCAATAGACCTTTTACATCTGACGGGAGGTATATCAAAAGATCGAGGAGTCTCAAACTCGTCAACGGGGGATGGGGCAAGAGGGGAGGGGGGGGGGGGAAGCATTGGTCCAACAGTAACACAGTTGCAGCAGCAGCAGCAGCAGCAGAAGCGGACGAGGGCATTCTTCTTCAGTATTATAGGCCGCAGCATATCGTACATATATAGGCTCGCTGCTTCTATATACTACTGCTACCGCGAGCAAGAGCCACGCTAGCTGCACATGCCGCGCGGCGCAGCCGTCATCCCTCTCTATCTTTCTAGTTCTCGCTCGCTTCCGGTGCGAGGTGGGAGGGTCGCGGAAGGAGGAGGAGGAGGTGCTCGCTCTCGTGCCACCCCCTCGCGAGAAAGAGAGAGAAAGCAGCAGGGCCGGGAAATCGATCGACGCGCTGACCGGCGTGTGTGATGCAGCCACTGTGCCACCACTGCTCCGCTGTTACTGTGTGTGTGCTCGCTGCTTTTTCGCGATATATAAAAGCTTCGCGCGATAATGTGAGCACATCTATCCAAATACTTCGGTAATTGGATGCACTCGTCCACCCTCTAGATCAAGTAGAGATTTTATTTCTCTCTTTATATATACACTTTTTTATCAGCTGCTTTACGTTGACTTTTGCTCCTCTCATGACAGTCACTCGAGTTTCAATGAATTTTTTATAATAGTTACCCTTTTGATATGCCCTTTCGAAGCAGCAGCAGCAGACAGTCTTTGATTTTCGATGGCGAAAAGTCCGATGTGTTCGATATGTTTTTTTCTTTTTTTTCTTTCCGTCTACCATCCACGTGTAAGCACCTGATATTGAGCTCTTGAAAAAAATGAAAGTTTTTAATAATAAAAGATTGTTTTTTTTTCAAATTACTTAAGCCCTTCGGAGCTTTTTTTAATTAAATTTATTTCATAAACTTTAACGCATTTTCCAGGAAAGTAATAAAAGAAAATTTTATATACGCTATATATAAATTAAACTTCACTTTTAAATAAATTTTTTATTGAAACAACTTTATAGATAAATTGCTTTTATTCTTGTTACGCAATATATGTAATTTGTTAAAACAAACATACACCCCAGCTTTTAGTTGATATTTTAGTTGAATACGCATGTAAAACTTTGTGTTACAAAAAAATTAGTAAACTTTTATCGAAATTTCTTGTGAAATAAAACTTTATACATTCTTTTGTAATAAAAATAAATTTCTATATACACACGATGACATTTAAAAAGTCATAAAGTGTATATTATAACTGCATATATGAGTTCTTAAAAACTTTTACTAGGATCTTAATAAGAAAGTTATGAGCTCGAGTTTTTTTTCTATGTCTATATAACGTCTTATAAAAATCTATCAACTATCGCATTTTGACAAACTTTATTGAAACTTAAAAATAATTCAATTTAAATTATATCAAAATAACATAAAATCATTTAAAAATAATCATTTTTGTTATCTGTTACAGGGGAATTACGCAAAATTCCTAAAAAATGTTCATCAGGAGCAGGCCGCAAAGTTGCTGATGAAAAATCAGCACGAATGCGAGCTGCTGGAAGACATACGGTGAGTCGTCGACACAGTAGAGAACACGCACTTATATAAATTTTTCAACGATATCATGTACATCTGTACATATAATAGGTATATATTTGGCGAGAGCTTTAATACACCTGTTGTGGCACGTACCGGCCCTTGTTTCGTGTATAATATATGTACATACATACCTAGTACATAAAAGACGAAGCTTGCGGACTGTGATTGTCCGCCTTTGAACTCTTGGCTTTTGACTTCTTTAACAAGAGACAGAATAATAATTCTTGCTCTTGCGACAAATGTAGTTCTTAAAAAATACTCGTTGTTTTGTTTATTTAATCTAGACGTGAAAATTAAAATTTAACAAGAAAGCTGCAATAATAATAATAATATAACTTTTATTTGTATCTTTTCAGTTCCTTTATTGTTAAAAGATCGGCGATCGAAAAATCGTATTCAGATGTGAGTATAATTTTCTATACTTATATGGATGTAATTTTAAGAAAAAAAAAATAATAATTAATTATTATTACTATTTGTTGTTTATGCAGGCTTTGTTAAAAATATCGTCGGCTTACTTGAACAAAAAAATCCTTAACATTCCTGATTTAAAAGTAGACAACGTCGAAAGATGGCAAGTACAATTTCTTTATTTATTTTTCAATTCTATCATACAATAAAATGTACTGTAGCAGTAATAGTACATTTTACCGAGAAAAATTCAGTGAAAATGAAAACATACACTGGAGCGTGAAATCGCTCTTTTCCTCAGATAGTAAAAGTAGTAGTAGTAGTAGTAGTAGTAGTAGTGGGGCGTATTAAAGAAAAATCCTTTTGTCGTCAACAGGAACATGTGGAACGTCTGGAGGACGGTACTAGAGGAGAACGAAAAAATAGCAAATGCTCGACTTGCTGCTGTCGAGGTTTTTCAGGTGAAAATTGCCGACGAAATAAAAGTTCTTAAGATGCACAAGGCACAAATTGCTAAAAAGGTGTGTGACAAAACTATAACTCTTCCATCCCAACATTTTATTCTCAACTTATTGTGTTTGATTTATATATTTTTCTTTTCTTTAACCGAATAAAAAACTTCAATTGCGGTTCGTAAATTATACTTTATCCCAATGAAAAAATAATTTTCAACTTTTACATTAAAAAGAAAAATATTTTTATTTAATTTTTATTTCAGTCGATATATAATATGAAATTGTCAGTGTATACGTTGTTTATAGTGACGAGCTTGCACATATAGCCTTGACGAATTCCTGAATAAATGAACGAGCGCGCGCGCGCTGTCGCAGTTATACTCGATCTCAAAACCACTAAAATTTTCATCCACCTTTACTAAACAGAATTTCGGCATTAAATTATAGTTTCTAATTCATCGGGCATTACACTCATACTTTAAAATCTAATTAATTCTCAAAAAAGTACTAATTTTAATAATTTCAAAATAAAAAATTACACAGGCAATCGACCAATTGATGATAGTACAAAAGGAACTACAGACCTGCGTGCAAGACGTCGACAAAACGAAGAAATTGTACTTCGACGAGGAGCATAGCGCCCACGATGTGCGCGACAAGGCAAAGGACATTGAAGAAAAGTACGTGCTTCGCATACATATACATTTAACATTTAGTCTTCTCTACCTATAACTAGTTCGATTATTCTATTTCTACTGGAAATTGCTAGACGATGCTTGACTACTAACGCCTCTCCACTTACGATTCGATGAATATATAAGAGGGGGGGGGGGGGCTTTTATATATATCGCGAACAATTTTTAAGCTTACTATGTGGAACTTTATAAAAGCTACGAATTAAATAAATTACTTTTTTTTCTAAGTGTGCATCGTATATGTTTTCGATTGCGTGACTGAAATTATAAATTACGTATTCTCTTGTACAATATCCGACGATTTTCTTTCAAGTAGTGACAGAATAAGCAAGTTAATAATAATGACTACTTAGCTGATGGTGTAGATCAATGTACCTGTGTAGCTATTACTTATACCTTTATATATCTTTATTAATCGATTATTACTTTTGTTTCGATTGAATTACAGATTGAAAAAGAAGAAAGGCTCATTCTTCCAATCGATAACGTCTCTGCAAAAGAATAGTGCAAAGGTATGTGACTCAATCTTGTATATACATGATAAGATACCAATCAAAATAATTAAAATAAAAAATATATATATATATTAAAAAGGTGAGTTCGAAAAGAGATCAGCTGGAAGAAAAGTCAACCGGGGCGCGTAACGATTATCTTCTCGCACTTGCCGCAGCCAATGCTCATCAAAATAGGTACTTTGCCGTCGATCTCCAGACAGCAATGCAAGTTAGTATATTGTATTTTTTCAAATTATCTCAAACTCAAAATATATCGTTAAAAAATGTCTAATGTTTTTCCCTCCCAGACTATGGAGCAAGGTGTGTACGAAAAGATAGCCGACTACCTGTCGATCATGGCACGCACGGAATTACTCACGTGTATGGCAATCAACAGCAGCTTTACCACGGTCAACAACCAAGTGTCACAGGTATATCTATTATATATATAAGGAAGGAGCATATGGTCTCTTCATCGACCACTTTCGGCTACGTGCCAAAAGTTATATACCCGAGAGTCGATACGATAACTTATACATCTATATGCTAATGTCCGATATGAACATAGTAGATGAGCAAGTGTGTTATATACAATCTCCGTTTTCTCTTTCTCGTCTGTTGCAGCTCACAAGGGAGTACAACTTGCAGTGTTGCTTTCTCTACTTCCCTGTGCTCAAGCAACATATACAGTATGACTTTGAGCCTTGCGATAACGATCAGGTTGAAAGGTGAGTTATAAAATAAAGAGATAAGTTTTTTTATGACCCTAAAAAGTATAAGACGTCTGGATTTAATTTTCTGCAATATTTTAAAATAGGATAACCGTGGACAACCAAGCAGCTCAGACGTTGAGTAAAGAGGCACGTCGTTGGGCTACAAGAATCGCTCGGGAGATCAATACCTTTAACGAGAGCAAAAGAAAATTGAAAGCTCTACAGCAGCTGCGCGAATCTGGACAAAAGACCGACCCGAACGATCCTAATGGTCCAGATGTGGAAACGAAAATGGAAGAGTTGCGACAGGCGATGCGAAAAGCTGAGGTGAAATTTTATCTCTAGTAATTATATTATTTCATTATTTTTTACAGCTTTAGTTATGTTTAAAAATTATTTTTAGACAAACAAACTGAAGGCTGAAGCGCGACTAGAATGTTTACGAAAAGGAGGAGGTTCGTTTTTTCTCTGGCTAAAAGTTTTTTTTTTAATATTTGATGATATTTAAATACCTATATCTTGTATTATTTGATAAACAGTGAATATTGAAGAATGGCTGCAAGAAGTGGAAACGCTCAGTGTTTCCGACTTACCTCGTTCCGCCAGCTCGCTATCCATCAAAACAGATACCTCTGGCAATGTGGTAATTCATATTTTTTTCAATTAATAAATTTTCCAACTTTTTAAACAAGAACATAATTAAAATTTTCGTACGTATTAACGTACTGTTAATTTTACAGCAAGAACAGCCATCGTCGGATTCGTTCTATGATAGCGATAACGACGCGGGTAGTGATTTGACGACGGTAGAAAGACCGGGAAGAACATCTACGGTGGATCAACATCGTCATCCGTTAGAAGATGACGATTCTGGTGCTGAAGAACGTCAGAGACTTGATAGCGCTGAAGTTGATGGTTAGTTTTGGATAATTTTTATTTTCTTTTCACTTCTTTTCTCTTAAAAGTGATCCAGAGTTAACAAAATTTGTCGCAATTTTTAATTAATCTTTGGTAAAGTCTTATAATTTTTTATTCGAGCAAACTTTGCTAAGATATTCGTTAAATATATTAATATTATATGTTAGTTACTTCATTATTTAACAAACTGATTAATTATTTTTTACTTTCTCGTTTTTTTTTCTTTTCTTTTTTTAAATTGAAGGTTCGACGTTTGACGATTCAGGTAGTTATTCTATGGAACTTTTATAAATGTTATATATTAGCTAGAGATCTAATATAGCAGTTTACATAAATCATAGCAAGGCATTGTTCACGACAAAATATGTATATATATATATCTATAAAAATAATTGGCTCATATATTTTTATACTTTCATTTACATGTACATAATACACAAAAAAAAAATGATAGACTTATCTTGTTAATAATACTCATTTACTTATTAACATCTCGTAAGCAGACTTATTATAGACATATTATCAAAGCGCTATCATAAATTTGGTAAAAATAATTGTACAGCTATATAATCACCTCCCCCCCCCCCTCTCCCCCCTGCAACAATGTAAATTATTCGACTGTCATGCTGCCGCTTGATCCGCTATAAACATATTACTTGAGTAAATAATTTTTTAATAATTTTTTTAAATATTACAGCACTGCTGGAAGCCGAGAAGCAAAGAATAGACGAGATTACGGCAGGCTGGGATGATCCAACAACGGCAGATTGGGGCAACGACGGAGCTACGGACGAAGTGGCTAATGCCGAAATTCGCGCGACCACTGGTGCTGCTCCCGTTCTCAATATCTACAAATGCACTGCGCTCTATTCTTATACGGTAATTTGAAAAAATAAAATAATAAAAACGAACATCTACACGCAAGTAGATAAATCCGTATTTAGTCAGACTTAATTAAAAATGAAAAAAATTTATATTTATTTTTGTTTTACGCTCTATTTATCACAGGCCCAAAATCCAGACGAGTTATCGATAGTAGAAAGCGAACAATTGGAGGTAGTGGGCGAAGGTGACGGAGATGGCTGGTTAAGAGCACGCAATTACCGTGGCGAGGAGGGTTACGTGCCACAGAACTACCTGGACGTAGAACAAGAAGCAGAACCGCAACAAACTGGTCTGGCATCTCAAACCCCAGGTATCGTTCAACAGATATCCTTCTCCTCGGTGGACTACACGATCGACGATCACGATGCTGTAGATCCCGATGCTCTTCTCAAGCAGCAGCAACAGGAGCAGCAGGCGCAGGAAACAAAGGTCCATAATTAAAATAAACTTATTACGATCGATTATAATATTATCCTCTTTATTTGGAGGAGACTCAATTTGATTATCGTTGGTACAGGTGGTAGCAGAACCAGTGGCAGCAGCACCGGCCCCACCAGCTGCTGCTGCTCAGAATCACGTATCCGACGGACGAGATTACTGCATCGCCATGTATGATTACGAGGCGACTTGCGAAGAGGAGCTTACGTTTATGGAGGGCGATATAATTGTTGTGCTACAGAAAGAACCACACGACGTGGACGATGGCTGGTGGGAAGGAGAGCTCAATGGAGAAAAAGGACTCTTTCCCTCGATCGTCGTTGAGCCTTGCGCTCCTGATGGTTCGACATTGTCGATCGAGGATGACGAGGTCAGATTTATTATTGATTTTTAATTTCATTTTTTTTTAATTAAGAGAGCATGATTTAAAAAAATAAAATGTAGTGAGTAATATAAGGGCTTTCCTCGTTTAGTCGCTCTTATAAGCGAAACCTAACAAGTTATACTTTACAGTCTTTATATCTGTACTAAGACATAATAAGAAAAGATCCGGTAATTAAATTTAACAGGATGACATATCACCGCCCAGCTTTGCAGCACCACCTGTTTTCACTCCACCAGAGGCGCCAGAATTTGTTTTAAACGAAGAGCTTGGCAAAGCACTCATGAACGGTAAAATTAATTTG
>JAPYZE010001545.1:0-52768 GCA_030522805.1 Leptomastidea abnormis | reverse complement strand
TATACATATTCTTGTATATATATATATATATATATATATATATATATTATATATCTCGCAAGTATATATAGATATACATTATATAATATATAGAGTTCAGAATGTATCCAACGATGATTTCGCGTCTGCAATTCCTTTTGAATTCAAATCTTACTGCAATCAAATCTCTAAGCGAATCATTAAACAGCTGCACATCACAACTTGATCTCCTCGCTTCACTAAACATTCAATTAAACGCCGAAGTCGAAAGGCTCGTTTCACATCTAAATAGAAATTCAAACAATTCAACAACGACAACAACTACAACAGCAACAGCAACAACAGCAACAATAACTACAGCTACAACACTGGCAAGGACATTAGCATCAGCAACAACACTAGCAAGAACATTAGCAACGGCAGCAACACTAGCAAAAACATTAGCAACCGCAACAACCGCAACACCGACAGCAAGAACATCAACAACATCAAAAACAGCAACAACAGCAACAATAACAACAGCAACAGCAGCAGGACACTCATCATTAAGATCATCAACTCCTGTATCATCGATCGTAAGTTTTCGAGAAAATCCAACAATTAATAAAACCATCAAACAGGAGAAGGAGGATACCGATCAAGAAACAACAACTTACGGTACTTGTGCACGTACAAGAAATTTGCCACGGAGAGTAAGGAGAAAATTAACAGATAAGAGAGATTCGAGCAAGCGGAAATTTGATGATGCTAATGAGGTTGACGATACCAATACGATTAGGAGCAGCAGCAGCAGACGCAGCAGCAGCAAACGCAGCAGTAATGCCGATTCTAAGAATTCGCCAATGTCGTCAAATTTGATAAATGAAGAAGTGATTATAAAGGATGAGCTGGTGTTGGATAGTTCTATGCTACCTAGTGTTATGCTTCAAAAGATGTCGAGACAAATGATTACGCAGTCTAATCCTACTACTCCGACTACTACTGGTATTAAGAGAAAAAGAGGACGACCAAAGAGACGAGTAATCGATGATGATGATGATGATGATGATGTTAATGATGAAGAAAAATGTGAGAACGCAAATCAAACGACGAGGGAAGAGGAAAGTAGTCAAGTAAGAGAAGAGATAACTAATATAGAGGATCTTCGGGTATTGCAGAATACAAGTAGATATTTTCGTGAACGAAAGAAAGACACACGATATGACGTTGATTTGGATTCTACCGATTCTTCTGAGACTTCTGGTAATTAAGCGAGTTTTATAAATATATATATGAAGAAGGTTTTGATTAAAATTAATTGTATTTAACATAATATGCTTCTCCATGAACTTTTTCTTTTTTTTTTTAATTTACTTTATTTTATTTTAAATGTCGATCTATTGATTATTTGATATAATGTAACGACAGATTTTTCGAGAAAATGTATTAAAGTTTGAATTTTAAGCTAATAACGCTTATATAAATGATCGTTTAATTTTCAAGGTTTATTTTGAAAATTTTGATTTTGTTTGTTTTTCTGTTTTTAACGTTTCTGTCGAGAGTCTGTATTATTGACTAGTAAATTTTGTATTGTTTTGAGATTATAACTATATTATGTAGTAAACATCGAAATTATTAGTAGATATTATATAGAGATGATTTTTGAAAAAATGTTTAAATTTATTTTCAATTAAACGTATAAGTAATGTAGAAATTTAAGTTTATTGATAATTTGAGCAATGTATGTTTAACAGTAGCATATTTAGGATTAAATAATTATCTTACGAAAAAGAAAAAGATAATTTTAAAATTGTTGCTCAAAAATTATTTATTGTTATATGTTGTAACAATAATAAATTAATTATAGTTTTTTTATGCATAGCGATAATTTTTTATACGTAATTAACAAACAAATGAGTTATAATCATCTCGTAAGAATGTAATTGTAAATAAATATATACGTATCTATTATATAAAATTAATTTACTTTGAATTATATTACAAGTAGTATATTAGATAGATAATAAATTTGTACTACCACATATGTTTTTGTTCAATATATTCAGTCTTTTGTAAAAGAAAAATGAAATATTGGAATTTATGTACCCTGTGTTCCTCATATACATATTTTTTTTTTATTAAATAGAATTTATGATTCCAGTTGGATGATCCTTTAAAATTGGTTTAAATGCGATTTATACGCAGCAGTACATTTAGATTCACTTGAGAAAATTTATCTTTAAATTTCATGCTTGTACTTTCATACTTTTATCACAATATTTTCAAATTATTTATTTTTAAATTATTTACCTAATTTTTTTTTTAAATTATTTTTCTCTTTTTTTTTTTATTTTAATAGAAATTACTATTTATCTTTAATAATCACATTTTATTCAAAAATATAAATGAAAATAAAAGGTTTTATTTTATAAGATTTAATTTATAATCATTAACATCATCCAAAAATAACGAGTCGATGAAAAGATCTACAAACTTCTTAACAAATTTGACAAAAAAAAAAAAATGTAAAAATGTACGTATTTGATAATAACAAATTTTGGAATAAATAAAAGAATGTGTTATTTGTTTATAACTTATAAGTTTATAGCTTTAAACGAAAATAAGAAATTCTATATATTGTTGTTCAAACTGGTTTATATAATATATCTCAAAATTTCCGATTTCCTTTACGCGTAAGAAAAATGTAAAGATATAATACTTGAATTATTTAATTTTTAAAAATGCTATAACATCTAAATTAATAACGAATTTGAACAACGTATTTCAAAATGTGTTTGATCCTTTTCCAATTTACTTCTAAGTAAGCATATTTCATTAACATTGTTTATTTACGTACGTTAAAATTGAAGTTTTACTAATTCTTGGATATTGTACTTTATTTATTTTGATAAACACTATTTGAAATTCTATTTATTTCATGAGTAAATACTAGTCAAGGAAGATTTTGATTCACCTTACGTATTTATGGAAAATTTTAGTGTTGACATTAGGTTGGCAATGGTATTGAGAAGACAAGTAAGTATTCAATGAAAATGTTGTAAGTAGAAAGAATTTGATATGTGAGATAAGAAATATGCAATAATAAAAAATTATATTTTTTCTTGTAAAGTCTTTAATTTTTAACGTCGATAAAAATTATTGAACGCGATTCCTAAAGATTTTTCTCAGTGTAAAAATTGACATAAAAATTTTGTTTGTTAAGTATTATTTTCTATGTTATGTAATTATTAATTACTAATTAATATAACAGGTACAGAGAAATTAATAAATGAAATATTCTAAATAGATAAATTAATAAAAAATGACTGTTCATTAATTTTTAAATACATTTTAATATCTTTAAATATTGTAACAAGAGAAATTAACGTGTACAAGTTTACATAGACTTTAATACATTTAGGAACATCATTTCTCGATGCAGTTAGATGTACAACTTTTATTTTATTTTCCATATAGTCGCAGATAATTTTTCTACGAAATATACAATCTGTTCTAAGAAATATTAAATGCTACAAAAAAACGCATTGTATGTTAAAGTTTCTAATTATTAACATTTTTGGTTAATATATAAATCTATGGTGGTGTTGATATTATAAATTTACCACTGAGGCAATCGAGAAATGCTTCAAACTAATTTGCTCCTTTATAAACTTTTAAGAGAGTGCCAGAGCACTATTTTAATACATAATTAGTATCATTATTCTTTTTTTTTTTATTTTTATTACTTTTTTTTTTAATAATCTATAAAAAGCCAAGCAAACTTTACAAGTCACGTGCTTGATTCACCATCAAATGGTAAGCATCATTCAAAAAATACTTTCTTATAATTACCATAAATAACTTAAAGTTTTATTTTTGAAAGTAATCAACATAGATAACACTTGCCATTAAAAAAGTTAATTTAATGATAATAAAAAAGGAAAAAAAATACAAATAATTCTTTTTTTCAACATTTAATATGAGTGACTTTTTTTTCTGTTCATTAGTTAGACGTACAAAGTACGACATAAGTACACTAAAATTAAAATCAGTCTTTCATGAACATAATCATCCTTTCACACATTGTTTTTATACACGTTTATATGCATTAAACTTTGCTTCCACGTCTATGTACACATAAAAAATGTGCGTTTTAGTTGCAAAAAGTACTTTCTCATAAACAAGCGAATGTCTAAGAATGCAATGGATTTTTATGCTATACAAGGTCACGAGCTAAGCTAAAATCACAGAAATTTGCCACTTCCATCGCATTACCTTGCATCGATTGATTATACCGAGCAATTGGATATGAAAGAAAACTGAAAATAATGTCGAAACTTATAAGCCACGTGTTTAATACTCATATTCATTCCATTTCATTCTTCTGATTAAATATATATATACAATGTGTTGTCGTGTCATTGAGAAACATTAAGACTATAAAAAATAGAATCTACGAGTAGATTCTACTACCTGACAACTATCACATATTTACAAGTTTTAACAATCGTCTCTTCTATACAAAATTAGCAAATAAATCGGAATAAAATATATAATAACGTAAATAAGAAATCCGTACTCATCAAAGTTACCAAAGTTAAGCGTAACGCGAACGTATTTTATAACATCGTAATAAAACTCTCACGCACTTGTAACTTCGAAAAATCATTTACCTAAAATCTTTTCCAGGATTCGTCGTTACATTATCGAAGATTCAAATTAAATAAAAATATTAACGTACAAAAAAAACTTGATGCCTACATTAAAAAATCTGTATACCGACTGGGTAGTTCGAGCGAGTTTTGTTGCTAGTTATCTATTCACTGAAAAAAGTATATTCAATCGACCAAACTAGTACAAGTACGCACGGTAAATTTTAATTTTCACGAGCACACGCATGGGCTTTGTATTGTTCGCATTATTCTACGCTTGTAGTATCATATAGTTTTCGAGCACGGCCCTCTCTTTTTACTGTTCGGGGTCCGCAAGCAAATTCTAAGCAAGCTCGCTTTTAGCCTTTGCTTCGGTATAAAATTGCGTAGGCATACTCGCGGATGAATTAGATGAAGAACTCACGCCGCTGGCACCATTGACTATTACGGGACTCGCTTGAAATTGGCTGGTCAACAGGTAGACTACAGCTTCGTACGTGGCCATCATGATTGCGGTGTTGGGAATTTGGCGCACCAGTTGAGTGGTCAGACCGCGATATAAGCCTCGCGTTCCTTCTTCTGCCATTATTGTGCTTGTCGTCTGCCAGAAGCCTACGTACTTAGTACCTTCTTCTCGCAACCGCGTTCGCACCACCTCTGTAAAATAAGAATTTTTTTTATTATTTAAATCATTATTTAAAATAATATAAGCAATGTATTTTTAATTTTAATATTTTTTTTGTACGTAAAATTGAAATCTTTTGCTCTATAAAAAATATACTATTTTTTATCTAACTAATTATGTTTTTAAAAAATAATTTTATAATTTGTTAAACGTTATTACAAATTAATTTCAAGTGTTTCAGCTTAAAAAATTAAAAGACTTTCAATTTTTTAGCGCCTCATTGATAACAACAATAAGTATATCAATCATGATATGACATTAATCTAATAAGTTATTTTTTAAATACGATCTTTGAACTCTTTTTGTCTCATTTCAACATCTCAAAATGAACAGTCACTAAATATTACTTATTGCTATTTAAAAGAGACAATCAAATCTTTAACATCACTCATAATTCAAATAAATTTAGAAAAGTGCCGGAAGCTCGGTCAGCTGTTTATTTCACAAATTTTCGCATAAATTATCTCACAAATACAAAGTCAGAAATCAATTAAAATTTTAAGTTGGCACCGCGTCAATCCAATAAACTCGTATACAAACACTAAAAAAGCCAAACCAATAAAATTTACCGAACAAAATTATCTCGATATCGAGGTGGATCACTTGGACGCATAACAAATATATATATGAAACGACCTCAACAATTTGCGCAACAATTTTTAGTCTTTGGATGGCCGTCAAATAGAGAGTATAGAACTTTTTGGCTTTGTAAAACATTGACACAAAAATTATATCACAAGTCCATCGCTCTTTCTTAGAATCTACATCACGACAAATAAATTTTTATTCATTATCACATAATTTAAATACATATATAATAATCGAGAAAGTTTACCATGTGGATATGCGATGCAAGATGCAACGGTTTTTGACAAAGCACCCGCAGCCATAAATTCGAGAAAGTCACGTGACGTTTTGGAATTGTCGTCTGGCGAAGGTATACGCGAACGATGCGTGATTAGCCAGGCTTTTATTGCTTCGTAAATGACAAAGTGTACGACTGTCTCGCTTATTCCGAAATACGATGCGACGATGCCTTTGTAAAAGCCAAGTACACCCTGGAAGAAAAGAAATAAAGAAATGTCAAATAATTGGGTTGTTAAAAAAAAAAAAAGAGATATGTACAATGAAATGTATGATATAATGTTCTATATAGTTTTTTAAGTTAATTTATTAATCGAACAATAAAACAATGCTATTGTTATTTAATTTGCAAATTTGAAAAAAATCTCTATTTTAAATTTATCAGCATCTAGTATTAGATTCAAATAAAAAATTTATAACTTTTTATTAAAACAATAATCTGTATTAGCAATGATCAGCAATTTTTTTTTACATTTAAGCATTAAATCATATCTAAAGTCTTAATAGAGTTAAATTGATTCTTTGACTCAAACCAGCAATGCTTGAGGTCTTTGATGTTTTTACAACGACCGGATAAAAAAAAATCCCTTCCCCATTGATCGACAAAAATAACTATCATCCGCTCTCATGCGGCTTTCATTATAAAAAATCTTATCATTCACATTAGACTCTACTGAAAAGACCAATAGCACAAAATAATAATTTTTTTTTTGTTGCAATAATTGATAAATAAAATACCTTGCCTAATACAGAAACATGTTGTCTCTTATAACAACTTTTCTTTTAATAGTAAAATCAAGTAAAATCTATAAACACAAAATAAACAATTTGAAAATAATTGTATAGTTTTTCAATACTTTATGAACAAATAATGTTAATTTAAGAAACTTTAAGTCTACAAAAATGTCTTGTTTATAAACCCAACCAAAGACATTAATGTGTTATTTTAAGCCTACATTGTGCTATTTGCAGTCTCAAAATCTTGATTTAGATGCTCTTCGCGGCTCGATGCCAACAAAACACTTGAATATATGTCAAAAGGAATGGAAAAACAAGTCTTATTACATCACGATTTAATAAATCAAAAAATTTTAATCATTGCTCATCACTTTTTTTTATTCATTTAATTATTTCCTAGGTATCATTGAACTCAAAATTTATTTAATTTTTATAAGTTAGATTTTAATTTTTGTTGAAATTATTTATTTGTGTACAATTATTAAAATGTAAATGTACTGTAAAACGCAGTTTTAATTTAAAAGAAAAATCGTGATATTATTTGTTCAATCAAGTTAAAAAGACTGATTGAGTGATAACTATTAAAAAAAAAATAAATAAAAAAGATAAAACTGCGGATTTTCCTGTTTCCGGTCATTTTGATTCGGCCTATCCAACTACGTCGCTTCCTCTTTCTATTTATATACTTGCACATGCATATATATACATAGAGATATACGTATATAAAACTTGAATTGTTGATTATAATGTTCTTACCGACTGCTGGTATATCCTTCGAATGCATTCGATTGCACTGGTTTGATTTGTGTGATGATTAAGCTGCAGCCTCGTTTTTACGAACCAAATCGGGTTCGTTGCCGTGCAAGAAACGAAACCTGAAACGATCATCAAAACAACATTATTCATCCTGTTTGTTTTTCTTCCTTTTTTAAATTTTTTAATAGAATATTCTCGAATATATTTAAAAAATTTAAAAACTGCACTTTTACGCTAAAATGATAAAAAAAAAAACAAAGTTTTTTATGATTACATAATATTATATACTTATTATTTAATTAAAACTATATCTTAAGGTGTAATAAAAAAATTTTTGATAAGAAATCAAGTACGCAACTTACTCATTAACATAAACTAAAGAAGAAAAAAAAATGTATGACTTGATAATTCTGGAAAAGTAAATCGCAGATGACGCTTAAGATATCAAAAAATTCCAAGCATTGGATCATGCGAGTAATGAAGAAGAAAAAAATGAGGGAGTTGAGAAAAAAAAGTGCGACCTTGCCTGTCTTCGCGCAAGTTCGAGAGAGCTAAAGCTCGAGATACGTGTGTATATAATATATGTATGTATAAAACGAGAGAGAAACATCTAGACACCAGCTACGCCGCAGAGAGGTGCACTTTATGTTGACCTAGTTTTCAAAAAGAAAAAAAAAAGGGGGAGAGAGAGGGAGAGAAGACCCGGGGCATCGTCCTATACCGACGCGATTTGTAACCTCGACATAGGTCGATGACGTGTGTGGAACTAATCTGATTTGTTGTATAATAAAGGATTGCTAAAATTTTGGCTGGGACACGCGAATTTTGGTATTTGGAGTAGGGATTTTTTTTTCTTATTACGATTATATGTGAGAATAAATTATTGAAAAATTAAACGATGGTTAAAAAATTTTATGAAAATTGATTAAGGGTGACTTATTTTTCGAATATTTAATAAATTTTTTATAGTATTGAAGAATTGCAGTTATTTTAAACGTTACAGACAATACATATTTTTTAAAAAATGATGAATTCTATTATCGTTGTTATATTGATTAAAGCTAAACATACATTCTTATCTTTTTCTTTAAGAATTGTTTTTTTTCTTTTGTCAAATATTTTTTAATAGACTCTGAAAAAGTAGGTCAACCGTTTATTTGACATGGGTAAAAAAATATTTATTCAATAATTTTTACAACGAAAAATTTATTACATTTTTTTTTTCTTCGTTTAAATTTAACAAACAAAATTATAAAATAAAGGAAAAATGCATAAATTAAACATTTCCTTATAAGAATATTAAAGAAAAATATAAAATCGATAGAGACTCTTTACGATGATAAACGCAATGAAACCACTCAAGGTAAGAAAAAAAACTCAATAGTTTTAAAACTTGCACACCAATAAGTGTATGTGTATACATCTATTTTTAGTTTAAAAAACAACTTCCTTACTATATAACGTACCTTAACATCGTTCAAGATAAAAACCCGTCAGTCTGTATCTGTGATACTCGTGACATGTTTAACTCGTTATTACTTATAATATATGCGTTGCACGTGAATATAATATAGGTACATACATATATATGCATAACAAACTCAACAGCTGCGTATATACATATATAGATAGTACGTTTGTTTTTGTTATTAACAACAAGTTTGAAAACGTGAAGTTCGTTGCACGATATTTTTTTTTAACTCACGTGTTAGGCTTACATAAACACACACGAAAATTGCATTTACGAATGTTATGATTGAAAAACGAGTTTTTTTTCTTTGATTAGTTATATTTACTAGGTTAATTATATATTCGAAGTTTTGATTGATAGAGAAATCGAACGATTTTTATATAGCTGGCTGATGGTTAATCATACCGATGGTTTTATTTTTTGTTAAGCTAGTGTTATTAAAGTTTGTGAATGATGCGGTTACTCGCGATTGTTTCTTACGTTTATGAATCATTGTTATCATATTTAGTAAGCTACCAAAAAAAGGTTATTGGAAACAGATATTCATATTTTTATTTTCTTTTTTTTTTATTTTAAATTGGGATATAGGTAATGACTTTATTATTACTGACTCAAGAACAATTACAAAAATAGCTAATTATTGTTCATTTATAAACATATTGAGCTTGTAAGAGTTTATGTGTCAATTTTTATTGAAAAAATTTTGAATGATCAATATTATTGATGACATTATTTAATGTACGATTTTAAATCTATATTTAGATTGAAAGAGAAAAAAAAATTCAGCGAGAAATACGGCTACTGACATGTCAAGTAAAACGAGCAAATCACATTTTAGGATTTCTTTTTAAAAATGCTTTCTATCTCTTGGCAGATTTATTGCTTTCACCAAGCAATTTCTTAATGCAGAAAAAAAAAAATGAAATTTTTACTATTATCACATGTCGAATGATTTATGAAACTGCGACTCATAGATAACGTAGTTACATAGTTATGATAATTGCAATAACTAAAAAATAATATTATAATCATATCTTTGAAAATTTATTTATAAATTTAAATAAAATATTTATCCATCTATTTTTTTGATAAACATATTTCAAGTTGAATCTACAATTTGTTTACTATTTAAGATTTTTATTTTAAAACATTTTCATGTTAACGATTGTAATTTAAAATGTATATACTGACATTGTCGTACTCAAAAGTAAACATGTTTTTGAGTAACTCATTTTTTAAGATCATCAAAGCATGAATAATTAAATTGTAATGAAAATCTTTTTTTTAACATTCCATGCCTAGATCCCCTGTGATACAAAACATTATAATTCTATTTTGCATAATCGAATAAATTGAAATAACTTTAAGCAAAGATGAACTTAACGATACGAAAACTAATGACCATGAAACTTATCTAATTTAAAGGCGCCATGCCATCGTACGATTTCAGCATTAATATCAGCCGATACGATGGTTTAATCACATTCATAGACAAATCTTATACTCATCAAATTTATCAATGAACCGATGAAATAAAAAGTTTTAAAAAAATTTACTTCAAGATTAATTTATAATGTTAGATTACTTTTTTTTATTACACATCAGTATTTTCAAGTTATTAGAGTAGTCGATCTGCTAGTTTTACTAAATTATATCGAAATATCTGTTGCTTCAATTTTTAATTTTCTTTTAGTTTTTTAAAGACATCAAAATAGGTGTAAACAATTTTAAACATACTCTCACTAAAAAAAAAAAAAAAAAATCCCTGCAAGCTCTCCCCGTTTTATCAATCAGCATTTAAATAAAAAAGATGTACTTAAAATTAAAATATTGAAATAAACTCAAAATAATATGGGCAATACGTGTATAGTGTCGAAGTCAATTTAAGTCGCAAAAGTATTAACGAACCGCTCGAGGGGGAAAAATTGATTGTCTTTTTGCGCATTGACCTCATTTCGTGTCCTCAAGAGCTTGCATGCAATGTCGTCTCTCTCTCTCTCTCTCTTTTTCTCGTCTTGAAAGCTTCGTAACTATATAGCGTTCGTCTAATGTACTAGACAAAGAATTTCCGCAATTAAATTGAAAAAAAAAGAAAGAAAGAAAACAGACACCTTTCTATAATACTAATCATATCGCGAATACAAAAGTGTTTACGCTTGCATATAAGAACATACATACGATGAGTCTTGATGTTTATAGATTGTGATTGCAGCTTTGTGAATGCACGTTTTTCGATGCGCTCGGCGGATTCTTGAGAGAGAGAGACAGAGCTATAGGCTCTCTGGTAAACAAAGAATTCTTAAGTGTATAATAGTGCAAGGGAAGCTAAAAGCTTATTGAAATAATTTTATATCAAGCTAAAAATATAAGCTTTTTCGTATTTATATCAAATTTTGTTTACTACGATTTTGTTTTTTTTTTTTTATGTGATTATTTATTAACAAGAAAAATATTTAAAAAATTTTGTGTTATGAATTAAATTATATGCACATTATCAATAAATAAGGTTATAATAAAAAAATAAATAGTTCTGTTACAACGCAGTAAATGTAGAAAAATCAAGTATAATTACAGGTGATCAATAAATATGTTACTCTCGATTAATTTTTAAAATAATAATGAAAATATAAAATCAATAGAATTTTAATTTGAATAATTACGATATGAGCATCGAATAAAATAATAAGTAAGTAAATATCTTTCCACGTGTCTGAAATAACGTACCGAGAGCCAAATTTCTTGATATAGAATAATACGTTTATTTTTAATGTTTTTGTAAGACATTCGCTTAAATCAATTAAACAAAAAATAGACTTTTATAACATTCATTTAATATCAATTTATACAAAAAAAACAATTATTTGTAATTTTTATTTAATTAATTAAAATAAATCTTTATATAATACAAATAAACTTTATTTTATCACGTGCCAACTAAAGCTTAAAAAAAAAAAAATATTAAAAAGCTTTAAATTTTAGTAGATACATTGACATTTGTCTCGGAAGACGCTTGCAAAATTCAAATTGGAGTCGCAAAAAATAAATATACCGCATCGAAAATAATACGCGCAATATATAGAGTCGCACGACCTGCGTTAATAAAGTGCATCGACGGCGGCTTGAAGGACACCAGCAGAGCCAGAGTTGAGTTTGTAAACATGGTTGTTATATAGCCCCTATATGCACGTTTAAAAATAAACGGCGTCTCTCTCTATTATCTCAGCAACTATATACACTAACACTGAATCATATGATGAGAGAGACTTGCACTGTGAGGAGGAGTGGGGTATTTTCGGATTTGCGCTCTAAATTTGTTTACGAACTTACGACGATGTTTTTTTACGTTTTAACATAATATCTGCTTAGCAATATTTTTTTTTCCTGTGACTTGGCTTATTGTTACTGCAATTTTTTTCATTTTTGCTGGAACAAGGGATATATACGTAAGGTAGTGCTTTGGTTTTGTAATAGGAAGATCGACATCAGGCGTTGTGAATAATGACTTTTTATTATAAGCTAACGTGTTTTTGCTGACACGCGAGGTGTTCGTGATAAAACGACTTGTGTATGAATTTACATTTGATTATAATTTTTAAAAGATTTTGTATTGATATGAATATGACATGATAATGATGTTTTTGAACTGAAAAAGAAAGTGGTGATTTTTATAAATAAATTTGTAATTATATTTGAAATGTTATATTTTTAGAATTAAAAATAAATTAGTTAGATAATATTTTATTAAAGAATTGAATTCAATTTTATAGAAATTTTGTAAATTAAAAATAATAAAATCTATCTGAACTACTAATTTGGAAAGTGAAATAACAATTTTTTTTATATTATAAATTTTTTTTTTGCGAAATATCTTATCTTTGTTTAATTTAATGCAAGCAAAATAGATAACCTATATTTACATATACAAGGTATTTAAAATAAATACAGTCTACGTGACTAAAAACACGTATTTCTTAATATAACAAAAATTTTCGAAAAAAATTTCTACCATAGGATCAATAAAAACGAGTTATATATTGAAGTTTTAAAATAAATACTTTTCAATCTATTTTAAATTTAAATTTCTTTTGAGAAAAATTTCACGATTTAAGATTTGTGATTTTTATACAATAAAATTTCTTTTTCAACACTTAAAAAAAAAATTTCACACGGTCATTTCACACATTTCGAGCTTTAACAACAATCACTTAATTCAATCATTTCAGACTTATAACAGGCTTAAGTACTTTGAATTGGAAAACATGACAACAATTATTCATAAACAAAAATACAATAAAGAAAAAAAATAGTTAAAAATAAATAATAAAAAAATTGATTAGTTAAATTAATAATGTAATACATAATTATTAATATTCTTTTCGATTCTTTTACTAATCTGAAGACATGTTTTATTAATTCTATCTAAATAAGCAAGCTTCTTATTCAGCTTTACATATTACATCGAGCTTTTGAGTTAGATTGCTTTTTTATGTGAATTAAATAAAAATCATAGAAAAAGTTTATTTTGATTTCATAATTTTACATAAAAATTATTAACGTGAAACAATGAACACTCTCATTAAATTATTATCATAATAAAATTATTATCTTAACAAACGATAAAAATCATTCTCATTCGAGCATCTCAAGACAAAAAAATCAGATATTAACTTTACTGTAAGCATTAAAACTGCAATTTTTAATTAAAAATTTCATTTATAATAAATCAGTTGACCATTTCACCACACTATAAAAAAAATCCTAAATCAAATTTTTTTTTTTCATTTCACTGCTCAACTCTAAAAAAAAAATAAAAGCAAAAAGAAGTAAATAAAAAAAGAAAAAAAAACACAAACAAGCTATCAATAAAAAGTTGACAACGAATTAAAATCACGAGACTGAATTCAATCGAGTTCGAGACGACGAAGCGGAAAAGCAAGCACAGGGGCATCCCTGCTCCCCTGCGAAGAAGCTCTAAGTGCGCGCAAATAAAGCACAAAAGAGAGAATGAGAATGTATATAGACGAATAAAAAAAAAAAAGAAGAGAGGAAGAATATTGCAGAGAATGAATCGGACACGTTATCGCCTCGTGCTCTCTGAGAAGCTCTCGAACGCGATTATCAGTGAGAGAATTCGTGCGACGTGTATTCCCCCCCCCCGACCCCCGACAACCGCTTATATCTTTATATGCACACACGCACATATACTTTCAAGCTTGTATTGTATAAAGCTGACGCTTTCGACGATACGATATACAGAGATTGCGCAAACGATCGGTTATATACCGATATAAACTGATCTGCAGGGGGGGAGAGAGAGAGAGAAAGACAGTTGTTATATACTTGTCTTGGCGCCACTGGTTTTCTTTTTCATTGAATATAAGGTAATGTTATTTTTATGACTAAGATGGTTATACGATTTTTTTTTTGCGGATGTGAGATATTAGATATGTTGCGAGATATAATAATAGTGCAGTGGAAATGTTTCTTTTTTTTTTGGGTGGGGCTAATTTATATTTTTGTACCGAGTGCATTTAAAAATAAATTATTTCACACGTGATAATTTTTATTCAATGCTAACTTGTATATCTATAGAAGAGAGATGATAATTCATTTTCATTCAATGTTAAAATTAGCGTACACTTTGTGTGCTCAGTGACTCATCGCAAAAAAACGGGGGAGTTTATAATATGTGATGTTTATAATATGCTATGTTTTTATTTTACATTTAATTAGTTTCTAATTTTAACGTCATTAAATTTTTCTTTTTTTCTTTTTATGTAACTACTATAAAGTATGATGAGATTTTAATTGAAAGGCTAAAATTTTAGCTTGATTAAAATTAAAAAAAAAAAAAAAGGAAAGAATGTTTTCCTTCGTCGATAAGACATAGTAAAAGAGAGCACGTATGTATATATGTAATACATTAATCACGAAAACAGGTAAGCAACAAAAAAAAGCACGTGTTACAAAACGTGAATATGAATTTGTAGATATAGCAAGAAAGAGACTTTAATTAAAGTTAAAAATCTTTTAATGTACATATCAAAACACGTTATAAAATGAAAGAATTTTGCTGACAGATTACACATACACACAAACACATATTATGTATAAGTATGTGGCATGTTTGAATTTCAAATGGAATGGCATGACGTTATGTAATATGAGTTGTTGGACAGTCGATTCAAATTAAATAACAATACCTAGGTCGAATTTTTTGAAAATATGTTTTTTTGTATATATAATCTGTATACTATTGTTAGGATTGTTACGAGAAAGTGGAAAACAAGATTGAGTTTGAGTTATTTGAAAATTTATGTTTATAATGTGGGCTTATGTTGTAAGAAGATGGATTTTTTATTTGCAGGGATTTATGTGATTTTGAAATATTTATTTAGATAGGTAAAACTAACTTTATCCATGTACTATAGAATGATTTAACTTTGTCATCAAAAGTGAAAGTTTTTTGAACAATAGTATAATTTTAATATTCTCAATAAAAATCATATTAAATAATTATTAGTTATATCTTCAATTGCAATCATTATACGTAAATAATTTAATCTATTAATGTATAAACAATAGAACAGTTTAATGAACTCCCTAATTAATTATCAGCAAAAATTAAATTAGAAAAAAATATATATATTTAAAATTAAAAGCATAAAAATAAACCGTAACATTAATCACTTGCAGATACGACATATATATAAATTATTAGCAGACGAATTTCTATGTATAAATCGCATCTCACGATTCACGATGCATCCTCGTGCACTTATATATACGCGCTTCAACTTTGTTTTCATCGTGTATAACGCCGGCCGGCAATGACGCACGCAGTATATGGTCTGATCTGAAATTCGCTTTCTCTCTCTCTCTCTTTCTCTTTATACCAAGAGTCTAAGAAAAAAATAAAAAATCAGACCCAGTTGGCTATGAAGAAAAAAAAAGTAAAGATGGTGGGAAAAGATTCTCGACAAATTCGCAGTAAGTGTGTGCGTATTCATACATACACACATACGCAAGATACGAAATTAAGCTTTCAAAATATTCCACGCGTTGAGATCAAGTGAGTGAGTGAGTAAGAGAAAGCAAAAGAGTCGTCTCTTAAGATAGTGTGAAAGAAAGATCAGAGTGCATCGTCGCGTCTTATGCTGACGCGCGCAAAGCACGATCTGCTATATACATATGGTCTTCTTATCAACGTCGTTGTATATATTCGCGTAATTTGCCCCCATCGCGGAAACTATTAATATACAATATGTGGTGAGAAAGAATATGAATTGACTGACTGAGAATCATTCTACTTGTTCGGCTTATAAATGTGTATATGTATAATGTAAGTTGGAAAGATGAGAAAGAGGCTATGAACTTTGGAGTCTTTATACTGAAATGATTATGTTAATTTATATTCTGTTTTTTTTTCTTTCAAGTTTTTGGATGCTTAGTATCTTTTTTTTTTAGTTTTATTTTTAGAAAAATTTATTGCTGAGCAGAGAGACTGAACAATTTAAATGGCAAATGAAATATCTGTTAAGTTTTCTTATAAGAAAATATTGAAAGCAAATCATTTGCGTAAACTCCTATATATTTTTTTTATCTTAAATGTTTGACATTTAATCGATTAATGTAATCAGTTTGATAAGTCGCAGTGAGATTAAGACGTTGTTTTTAATTAATAGAGCTTAGTATCGATCGATATACTGACGTCAATAAAGTATCATTTGTATGATTTATTTTGACGTTTTTTGTATCAACTAACAACTAAAAAATAAGCATATGACAAAATTTATAATCTACTTTCTTTTAAAATCGCAATTACTCTGCTACAAATTGCAGCTATAAGCAAAAGTTATAAATTGAAAATAATCAAAGTTTTTTACTACAACTTAAGTAGAAAAAAAAATTCAATAAATAGGTAACATACCTGCACACGAAGCTGAGCACATATGTACAACTGGACTATCCGGTGGTAGGCACGTATTGAAAAAAGTTTTCGATTGCGAATATGTGCAGAAATAAATAGCCCTCGAAGGAGCTACTCCGATGAGATTAGGCACCAGGCCTTTAAACAATGCCTTTGGACCCTCATGTTCTACTATGTACCTTAGACATTGTACAATACCAGGAGGTGCTGGTACATTATGTGGTCGACCACCTGGTGGTGGTGCAACTGCGCAATGTGACAATGTACCGGAGAACACCAAGGAGTATCTGCGAGACAGAAAACAACTATTTTTTTCCATTTGTTAAAATCAATGTATTATAATATATATACATTTTTGAAATATAATTATTGTTATGACGATTTAAAAAAATTATTAAATAAAAAAAAATAGTGATTATTTATACATGTACCTCCTCGATTCGCCAGTACATAATCGTCTCCTTTGCTGAGGACTAGCGACGCCTTTGCTTGTAGCATGACCAGAAACAACTTCTTTGATAACCGGTGGTGGATAGAAACCAGCCGAGGAGGATTGTAGACGGGTTTTAACGACTTCAAGGGGACAGGTTACTATTGCTGCAACTGTACCAGCAACTCTGAAAAAGAAAAACAAAACGAAAAATAGTTATTTTTATAATAAATTATTTCTAATATTAAATTTAATAATTTCAATCTTTGATTGTAAAAAAATGTAAAAATTACTGGTTCCCAATTGCGTAAAGTATGTAATTTGGTAAAAAGCAACATTCGCTTCAGGACTAAGCTTACAATTATAGATAAATAGAAATTAGAAAATAAAAAAAGCATTTTTGCTTTTTTGGCTAAATAATTCTCTTTTTAGACACATAAATTAATATATTAAATAAAAATATTATTGAATTGATGTTAATATCGCTGTGATATGACCATCATTAAAAAATGAACTTTTTTAACTTTTTTTCAAGTTCTGATAATATTAATATAAATGACACTCTAGGTAAATATGTGATAAAAAAATCTTAAATAAACATTGTATCCTATTAAGTGATAAATATAATCAAAAGTTTAATTGCGCTTTCATTTTTTGAAATTTCTCTTTTAAAACGTATAAAAAATCTTTAAATATTTTAAATTTTTGACGTAACTCAAAATAATATTTTAATTCAAATAAAAAAGATTTTATTTATAAACTTACGTTATAGTATCATTAAAAAAAAACTTATACTAAATACAGTGTTTAAATTTATTCAACATATCAGTAAATAAAACAAACAAATCTCAAATTAAAAAAAAAAATTTAATATCAATTCGCACACGATAAGTCAAATTATGAGAAAGATATTGATTACTCGCGCAACTACAATATGAAATATATCACGCCAGCTGTAACACACGAGGAGATAGCGATGTGACAAAAAAAAAGCCGGTTTTAACACACATCAAACGCACATCGTTTCTATTCTCAGTTGTTTTATTTAGTTATTAAATAATCGCGCTTAAACTGTTGCGTAATATGCAAAAAACTGTTTATCTACATTAGCATACAGTTGTCAAGAATTTTAAAATAAATAAAAATTTTTGAATGTAATTTATAAATGTACTATTTATAAATAAGCTGCAAAAAACTTCAACTTTTTTTTTTTTAATAAGTGGTGAGTTTTTTATCGTCTAAAGCAAAATTTATTATCTAACAGGTGCCATATGTGTTTTAATTTAAAATAATATTTGGCTAAGTTTGTTTTGATATGACACTTTGATAATTCTATTCTAACGATTTCAAATTATTTTATAGACTCGGCAATCTCAGTATTCATAAGTTAACTTTTTGAATATTTCAATGTCAGCTATAAATTGTAATAACACTTGTTCTGCTTTTTCAGCAGTTACACTTCCTTCCAGTGAATAAAACTTAAGCAACTATTCGAAAAGCTCTCAAAATTTCATGACTTCCACGACAAAAAAAAAACCTTAAATCGCTGTAATATTTTTTTAGACTTATCTATCTATTAATAACATACAATATTATGCAGCTCAAGCTATCTCGCATCATATTACGACCCTTTATTTTTAAATTTTATGCAAATCAAATAATTATAAAAGGTCAACTAAATTGTTAACAAAAACCAGAAAAGCTTTTTAAAATTATAAAAAAAAAAATAAATATCGATCTTAATAATTTTTAACGTCAGTCAATAATCGATGAAGCATGAAAAAATCTTGTGCGACACTCCTATCTTATATGATAGCGAGAAAATCAGCTGTGACTAAGAAAAAATTCGATCTCCCGAGCTTTCGGCAAGCTTTTGACGTCATCGTTAGCGCAAGCACATCAGCAGTAACACGAGGGAAACAGCACGTTCGATCGGCGTGCTTGACAGCAGCTTCGAGGTCGCTTTGATTTTTTTTTTTTTCATCTATAAGCTTATATCCGAGATGCTTTAATTATATCACAGCTGATGATTTTTGCATATTAATCGTTTATTACACTATACACTTGTGATAATAAAAAAAATAAATTAATATAAAGTTGATCGTGCTTTTCTTACAGCCTCTCCTCTAACATTAAAAGCTTTAAAAAGAGAGCGAAAGAGATAGAAAAGAAATTGATTGCTTGTTTATCTCGACCGGCATCTCTCTCGATGAAAATTACAAGCAGCGCGCCAAGTAAAAAGAAAAGCGCCGTAAAAAATACGTCTTCATCCAATAAATATTATATACACACAAAAGAATTGCATGTCATTTTATAATGAGTACTAAATTTTACGCGTATTATAATTACAAGAGCTTTAACAAATTTTTCATGTATAATTTAGGTTAGATGTAAAAATTAAGTATTATTGCAGGAGGTTCAGAATTAATGTTTTTTTTTCTTTTATTTTTTTAACGACTTAAATAATATCACGACTTTTATCATAATACTCCTGTTTACTGAATTCAGACTCCAAGACTTTAAGACGTAAAAAATAGCTACCTATATACGAACATACACATATGATACACACATATATAAATACATATACGCGAGCACACAATTACAAACGTAACCGGCACGAAAACATCAGCGGTTTTTGCTGCGCACTTTAATAACAAAGACAGAATAGAAAAGAGAGGGAGCAAGGGCGCTTGTATATGCACTGCGTAAATCCCTTGTACTTGATAAATCTATGCACATTTTTTTTCTTTTTTGACATTAGATACGAATATAAATTTAATGTAAAAAAAATAAACAACTCACCCTCCGGCAACTAAATGTATGACGGTGTCGCGCTGCGACATCCTGTCTCCAACGTCGCGATTGCGACTCTCCTCCTTCTCCTCTTCTTCTTCTTTCTACTGCTAACTTTAGAAAAGGCCGTTGCTTGATGTGTACGCCAGATTATAAAAACGAAGCTATTTGACGTGCGAATAAGAAAAAAATCAATGTGAAAATATAGATTTTCGAACACTTAACACTTAACAGACTAAATATGAGGTTTTAATTTTATATTCAAAACGAGAAAAAATTATAAATAAAAGAGTATAGGTTACACTGGCACACGTCAAAAGTTAACACTAGCGATGACACACAAGATTTATAATAAAAAAAAAATGAAATAAATGATTTTAATATATACTTGAATAAATATATATAAATTAAAAATTAAATAAGTTAATTAAGCACCATAACCTATCGCAAAACGTACACTTGAGAGTAGAGACTCCAGACTTTTCTTATAGCCAATTCCAGCGAAGAGATGGCGTTAAGCGCAAACGTACCCGCGGGTGATAAATTTATATTTGAAATTGTAAAAAGCAATTCGGAGTATTTATTTTATAAGTAAATACAAATGATTGTATACAAGTTTAAATACAGAAAAAAAAATAATTGGGAGATCTTATTTAATTTTGGCAAAAATAAAAAATTTGTTTTATTGAAATAATAAAGCTTGCAAAACGCAAGCAAGCTATCGTCTAATAATTCTTGGGGAAAACGTTTAAGAAAGTGACACAGTATAAGCGAAAGGTTCTATACAAAAAATTTATTTAAACAAATAGCCAAAAAAACACAACGCTCAATCTAATCTAATAAACTGACATGTCATGAAGTAAAAAGAAAACTTTAATTAATAGAGACTTGGCCTTAACAAAAGCTTGGATCTGGTCTTTCACACAAAAACAAAATGTTAAAATTTTATATTATTAAGCAAAGCCTTGCGGCTGCGATCGTTGTCATTGCTGCGTTCTTTGTATAACAATTATAAATTACAAAAAAAAATGAAAATTTAATTTTGATTCTCTGTATTTACATTGAAATATACGTTTTTGTTCTTAATAAATAAATTTATATATTTTTTATAATATGTCAATATGAAAAATAAATTAAAAATAATGTATTACACGAGAAAAGTTAATAAAGTAGTGTTCTTACTCTCCTAGTAAAGCAATGAAACGCTTGTTCTGTTTATTAGGGATATATTGCAGGTATTATTTAATTTATTTATCATCCGTTATGTGGCGATATGCTTGAATTTCGTTTTTCGTTACAGTCATTTATCTATTCTCTTACATAAAAATTTTATCATTACAAACAATTTTTTAATCATAAAAATTCTTTTTAAAAGAAAAATGTATAAACTTATAACTGTTACACATACAGAAAACAGAACATATTATACGCTAATGACGCGACCATCTACTCGCGCTGGAATGCTAATGTAAATAAATGTAAATGCATCTAACCACGATCTTGAACAAATATTTTCTCGTTATCGTCGTTAAGAAAACTAAAAACCTCTAAAATACACAAGTCTTGCACTCACTCGAAGTTGTTTTCAAAGAATTCATCAGCCGGTGCCTATATTTGCAATCAAGCAGTACAGCAGCTGCAGTAGTAGACTTCTTGTTTATATATATAGAACACCCGGTGTCTTTTTAAGCTCCACCTTTTTTAGCCTCAAACCGCGTCAGACGGAGAGAGACTTGGCGAAAACAAGACTGGCCGGTTCTCTCTTTTTTTCTCTACTCGTTCCTCCTCCTCCTCCACCACCTTCTCTTCTCCTAGCCACCGTAAACGTCTCCTGAGTATATGCCTAATAACTTTTTTCTCCGAGTCGTTGATGTAATTGACCTCTTTGCAAAATTTATCACCACCTTTCTTGCCGCGAGTATCACTAGCCTCCGGCTTGATGAAAAAGCCTCGCGGCTTTCCACTGGCACATTCACGTATCTTGTTGCGGCAATTAGCGTGATGGTTGAAGTTATTAGAATAGACTAGAAGACGACGATGTGCTCCGGAGCTCCGGGAATGATTATTATAATAAGGTGATGCAATCAACGATTTGATTATTTTAACTAATCGTACTAAATTTTTTGTCACTAAAACACTACTGACTTGTTTGATTATTAATTTAAAACTGGTGGGCGACTCCGTGGCGAAAATAAAACGGAGTATATATCATAGATAAGAAAAGGAGAGACGGGAAATAAGAGCGAGAATATATAGTATACACTTTATTTAATAAGACGATTGTTAATTATATGTACAATATGAAACGAGAAAAGAAACACGACACGACACACACAAGGGATAAGAGTGAGAAAACTTTTTTTATATTTTAGTGATAGACTTTGAGTTGGCAATACATGCGTACGGTAGCGCCGACTCAAAACAACTGATGAGATGAGAGAGAGGCATCGTACGAATAACGAGGAAAACAACTCTCCTCCTCCTCATCGCTGCTGCAAGCGCCCCAAGCAGTCTCCGCAGCACCCCGCGCACACCTCTTAGTTACCCTCTGCGGTATATATAAGCAATAAAAATATCACCCGCATATAAGTACGACATTACACTTACGCGATATTTTTATGTGTGAATATATGTCTTATTACAGCAGTGCCCAACACTGCTGGTCGAAATATACATATATATAATTTTGCGGACAGGTAAAAAAAATGGATAACCAGCTCAAAATTAAATTTTTTGCAATGTTATAAATGCGTAAAAAAGGAAAAATTATTGCAGATTATTGTAGAACTCTGTATTACTAACAACACGTTTTACTGCCTATTATCAACGGTCGGATAAAAAGAAAATCGATCAAAAGAGAGATAAAAGAAGCATAGAAACTGCCGGTGCAATAATCGCAGCAGCCATAATACATACATCAACGAGTTCAAGAGAGAAAAGGAGTCGGGGTTTGTGCCGACGTCTTCCGCTGCTGCAGCGAGAGTACATCTTTTGCACTGCCACCCGGAAGGAATGGCGTCGTCACTCGGAGCTGTTCGTACATTAGTGCGTGGAGGAACCAGCTTGCTTAGAAAAAACACGAGTAGTTTAACCCTCGCGAGGACTGCCACTGCGAGTCAACTCAGCCAGAGGCTCATCCACGCGATAAGGCGAACAGCTACACCGGCACTTGGTCAGGTAAGCCCTCGATAACCAAGCTGCTCCGTTTCTGATTTTTCGCCAGATTTTTTTTTGTTCGTCTTCTTCTTTGATCTGATGTTTGACCTGAATTATCAAAGACCTTTTTTTATGTATGTTGTGATAGCTCGGTCTGGTTATGTAACCTTGCCAAACCCCGGGGACACGCGGCTGTGCACGTCTTCTGCACGATTAACTGACTTATTGCGCGTTTGATTTTCGTATTGCATTTGCTAAAATTATTAGGGTATAAATTGGGATTGAGCAAGACACGTGATGCTTGTATATGATAAAAACCTCATCGATGTTGTTTATTTGTGCAAAATTCTTTGTTATAATGTTTATTCACAATTTGACAAGCTTTGAACATGACAATAACTTTATCTTATTTAAATAAGTTTAGTAGATGCTTTTAAAAATTATTTATATGTCAAACTTACATTACATTGAACTTGCACTAAATTTAAAAAAAAACAGGTCAACAGTCAAACTTTACGAGGATATAGTCAAGCTAATCAAGAAAAGCCTGCTAATTTGAAGGATGTTCAAGACCGTGTTTTAAAAGTTGTTGCTGCGTATGATAAAGTTACTGCTGAAAAGGTTAATATACTTTTTTCTTATATGTTTATTGTTTTTCAGACATTTGTTGACCTACGGATCAAGCAGGTGCGTCAGTACAGTGAAAAACCACCACTTACTGTAAAATTTATTCAAGAACGTGTTCTCTTAGTGCTCAAACTTTATGATAAAGTTGATGCTGCCAAGGTATATACTTACCTTATATTAAAGCATCCAAAAAAGATGTTTTGATAATTAATTTTTACTAAGCTTCTTAATTATTTTACAAAATAAAAAAATGCATGTATAAGAAAATACTTTATACTAATAAAGATTTCTATTTATTATATTTAAAATATATAAAAAAAAAGTCTATAAATCTTTATATATTTTAAATTACTGATGAATGTATAGAAACTTAAATTTTGTTTAAAATATTGAAATTCTGACCTTAAATTTATATTGATTTTGCAATATTTTTTAAGGATATATAATTTAAAAAAAAAACAATATTTTATTTTTCAATTTTAAAGATAACATTACAAATCTATAGAAATGTATTTATTTTTATAATTTTATTTATTTATTTTTCCTATATTTACTACTGTTGTTGTGATTGTATCTAAATTTCAAAGTAGAAATCCTTATTGATATAAGGCATCTTTTTAAGTAAATAAAGAAACATCTTTTTCAATTCAAATAAAAATGGCTATCACCTAGCTTGAACCGTGGTGTCTACTACTTTTGAAAATGTACAGTTTTATTTTAATGTCTTACACTCAATTATTTAATTATACGTAAAAAATAAAATTTGTACATTTATATAGCAGTATTACCACGGCATGAAAGTTGATCGTGAAAATAACTGTTGATATTTGTTGTAGCTGACACTGGAGTCTCATTTTATAAATGACCTGGGTCTTGACTCCTTAGATCATGTAGAAGTTATAATGGCTATGGAGGATGAATTTGGGTTTGAAATACCAGATATGGATGCTGAGAGGCTCACAACGCCGGGTGCTATAGCACGTTATATTGCAGATAAAGAAGACATTTATGAATAATTTTATTTTTACTAATATTAAGGAAAACTTAGTCAACGTTTCATTGCTTAAGAAAATCTAATTACAGTTACATCAATAAAAAGATGATCTGTATGTTAAGCACTTCATGGCAACTTGTTTCTTTTCTGTATATAGACCAAGGTCATTATGTATGAATAAAAATGTCACGAATTGTTAGATTAAAAAAGATTTTTTTAAACAGTTAAACCTTTTTTATATCACAATGAGAACCCTTGATTTCAAATTTGATATTGTAAAAAGTTTCAATAGCTCTTGACCATCAGAGGCTAAGCTGTTTTAAAATTAATATTGAAGTGTGATTGCAGAGCATAAGCTTTGTAATTCACAGGTGATGAATCCAATTTTGGTGCTTGTTATTTTGAATTTTTCAGTCATGAAATATTAAATTAAAGTTGAAGGGCTTTGTGCTTGTAAATGCAGTTAATTAAATAATAAAATTATTATGTTTATTAATATAAATAGTATATCTTCTTTTATTTATTTATATTTCATGATAATACTGCATTTTAATATACTAATTTTTATTTTATTTATTCAATCTAATGTAATTTATTATTACTAACAAATTAAAAATACTTATAAAAAGTTAATTCTTGAACAGTTTTAAAAACTGGTACATTGAAAAATTAAGTTTCATATAACACATGATACTTGTAATTTTAGTTTTTAATATCAAATGATCAAGTTTATTTTTGAAAGATTTAAAAATATGATTATTCAATAAAAAAGTTAATCTCTTAAGTATATACAATTTTTAAATAAAATTAGTGAAGAGTTCAAAAACATTTATGTATTTTTTTAAGAGTTAATATTAACATTAAATATGAAACTTTTAATTGGTATATTTATTTATTTATTTATTGATACTTATATGCATATAGGATGCGACCTTGCAAGGGATTTTTTACTCATGAAATTAAATATTTAACACGATTTCACCAATTTCATACCTATTACTAATTTCACTAATTTCGTAAATAAATCAATTTTATAAGTAAAAATCTCTTGAATTTTCAAAATTATTAAACACATTTCTTACATTAGAACACGTATTTAAAAAAAAAATTATAAAACATTTTTTTTTGCACAATTTTTAAACTTTTTTACTATGAGAAAAAAAAAATTTCAGCCTTTGAATAATCTAAAAATACAAAAGGATAAGACAGATTTCTGCATTAAATAAGTACACCGTATCTTTGAACGCATGACCGCGAACTCCCACACTGATATATATATATATATATACTACAGCCTGAAGAAACGCAAAATCAAAAGCATTATATTGTCGATTATTGCGCAAAAACAATGTTCATACATCTCTTACAATGAAAGCATAGATAGTAATACTGATTTTAATGCATCGTATATATGTATATATACATATAGACCTATATCATACAGTACCATAAAGAGCTCTAGTTTGCAGCGGTATTTAAATATACCTGTAATCTCGGTCGCTTCTTCCTTCTCACGTTTTCTATTTCCCACGCGCGAGATTGTAAAGTATGTGTATCTGTTATAAATGGGTTCACCTGTTTGTTTATCAGGAGCTGACCAAGATCATGTGTACACATAAACATTTATTTTTATAACGCTTCTCTTAAGAAATTGCTTTTGGATTCTTCTTTAACATTTATTCTATTTTGTAGCTTATTTTTATTTATTGAGAAGGTAATAAATGAGATATAAGTGTGAGATAATGTATACATGTCACAAAATGTATACTGTAAAATTTTATATACTGCAAGCTAAATGTTAGATTTTAATATCACTTTAATCATAACAATAAATATTTTTTAAAAAAATTAATTTTACTTTTGTCCTATACCTGACTTTGGACAGCTTAAAAAATTTTATCTGTAATATATAATAACATTTAAAATTATATTAATTAATAAAATTTATGTATGACCCATTAATTGACACATTGAAATTAAAGAAAAAACATTTAAATACTAATATCTAAAAAAAAAAATTATTGTAATAAGTTAGAAAGTTTTTGAATTAATAATTATTTATTTAATATTACATACGATTCATACAAAATGATCACTTTCTATAAAAAAATATACATTTGACAGAATGCTATTTTTATCTTACCATTGATCCATTTGGCATATTTTTGACAAATCTAATCAAATATACTTTTAATTAACAAATGGTTAATCCATATTTTAAGTTTAATAAATAGACTGAAAAAAATAATGACTCATTAGTGTAATGTCTACTACATTAAAAACTAATCCTTAATATTATAAATTTTAAAAATATGAAAAAATGTACCCAATAAAAATTACTTAATTATTCTTGTTTATAAAACATAAAAATCTTCATTATTGACCAAACGTTTGAGGATACTATTCAATGCCTGAGGATACATTGAAGTATCAAAATTGTCTGAGTTTACAATCTTTTTAAGATGTAACCTTCCAAATTCGGTAGCATGTTCCTTAAGCTCTTCCATGTTGTAGGTATCAGCAATTGTGATGACATCAAACACGTTATCGACCGAAATTTCATCAATCATGACTGCTTGGCAGAGCTCTATCAAGCCAGATATTTCATATTTATCTGCTAGCTTGACCAGCTCAAACACAATGGATTTAATATTCTCCACTTCACCTAAATAAATGAATCGCAGCATTTCTTTCATTATCTCGTATTCCACGTCATCAATCCTTACTTCGCCTGAATTCTTCTCTAACATATTATGCGTAAACATCCCATTAAACACTGGGCTTAACGCAGATAGCACATGCCTGTGTGCCGGCAAGCTTTTGTCATCAGACGAAGTTGCGATCAGTCTAATGTCGCTGTGACTTTCTTGAAGAAAAAGATTTTCAAACCAGCTTGGTCTTGAGCTTACCTCCAACTTCAGCTGTTTTTTTTCAATTACTGGAGTAACGTTATCCAAAGATAAAACTATTTCACACTGTATTGTCAGGCAACCATTAGACAGCATGTTAGACTCTTCGTCTAGAATTGTATCTCGATCAATAATCTTGGAGTAACCTCTTACCCAATTAGAACGTATCAAAGATAAGTCATCTTCAGCTTCAACAAGTACAAACTTATCTTGATCTGGATAGATCAGTGACAGAATCACATCACCACGAACTTCAACGTTACTTTTCTTACAAAGTGCATATAATGAAAGATAATTTTTGCTTTCCTCATTTTCTCCATTTGGGTATAGTCTCAGTGACCATTTTATCGTATTTTGGAATCCAAATACAAAATCTGGAGTATCCAGATATTCTCCAGGCTGCTTGATTAGATATCTAAAATTTTTTATGTCCCATCGATAGATAAACTTCTCAATTTTTACTTCTGTAACGTACCGTTTGTTTGCTTTCGACTCACGTCCACGCATTGCTGGTCTTTTTTATCCAAATATAGGTAAATAAAGTATTACAGCTTTCTATTTTCCTAAAAAATAATATTTTATTATTCACTGCAATCAATGTTTGTTTACGACTTCCATACTTTTAATTTTAATACTTACAACCTTCTTACAACAATATAATCTGCACAGCCACAAACTGCTGCACTCAGAGTATCTAATAACCTATACAAGGCTCATTATATTGTTTTGTTGTTGTTGTTGCCAACATTATATAGAGTGCCAACGTTAAAAACTGGCTTTTTTGTTTTGGTAACAATGTTTCCTCAGTGATATGAAATTAATTTATTAATTTTTTAATGTATGTACACCTCGAGTGTACAACGTATGTAAAATATTTGATACCTAATATAAATTTTTCGACAATGTTAATTTTACTATTTTCTAACTTGAAATAATGTTGCATTAAAATTAGAAAAATTTATTATAGAATTACCAATTCAATTTAGTGTCATTTTAAATTTACAAACAAAGTATTTGAGTGAACTCAACACTAAGTATTACATTCGCAAGTGGTATTATAATTAAAGTAGGAGCCATTATTTTTGTTGCAGATCAAAAACCAAAATAGTGTTTAGGTGATGAATATAGAAAAGATAGTAGATGACTGCAAAGAACCAGTCGTAATCTAGAGTGCATTCATTACTTTTTTCACTTTAACAAATATTTCAGAAGTTAGTTACTAGATTATACCGTATTTTGAATCCAAAAATCTACCATATCACTTTTTTTCTTGATAACTTTGATATAGGTACGTTCCTATTTTTTTTGCTCTCTTGCATTTTTTATTCAGCTTTGGTGCTATTTTACTTTAGCTTATATGCGTCTTAATGTCTAAACCAAAAAATTTTTTATTTTATTCACTCAAAGATTGAAATTGATTAAAATCAATGCGAAATCGTTTGAAATCAATAAAATTTATGTATTATCGTCGATTTATTGTTTTTGCAATATATTAGCAATTTAAAATCTCTAAAATTGCTAAAAATTGAAAACGATTCCACAAATGAAAAACAGCTGGTTCTAAGCTGAAGCTTATAATATACAATATCTGGAACAAACACATTTTTTAATTTCATATAGTAGATCATCTACATATTATTATATGGTATATGCTAAAATAAAGCGCTATATCTTTATATGGATCAAATATCATGTCCAATATTTTATAAATAAATAATAATAATAATAATAATATTTGACGATTGTACTCATCGTTATGATAATTATTTATTTTTATCGTCGTAATGCAAAATATTTTGATGGAATTAAATTATGTCTAACTTTGTTTGATACAATAAATTAAATTAAAAAATTCCAATAATATAATATATCCATATAGCAACTATAAAAATTATAAATAAAATGATGCTGAGAGCTAAAACTATTACAAATCAAAATTTTCAAAAAAAATAAGTAGTAGCTCATCCTATAAGACTATAAGAAACATCAAACATTCTTTGATATATACGGCTTCATCGATAGTAATTTTATAACGAACCCACAATACCCACATTTATAGTCACAAATACGAACAAGCTGGGTTGCTGGGTACCTACACACTTACACACACCATTACATATACATCGGCAGCAGAGAGCGTCATTGATTTGTCTCGATTAAGCATATAGTGAAAGAGAAGAGGGGCCAAGGTAGTTTGGTTCCTCTATATCTTTCTCTCTTGAAGCGTGTTCAGCCTTTTAAGTCGATTAAGTTTACTTTATACGTACATGCTTCATACATAAAAACATATGTTGTATGATTAAAATAAAATAAAAAAAAAAAAAAATTAAAATCAACTTAATAGTTTGCTCTTAATATTAATTTGGTTCGTTAAATAGGTCATGACTAAATTTAAAGGGAAAAAATAATATGTAGTCACGCTGAAAAATTAATGTAACAAACTTTTTTTAAGCCATTAAAGTGTCTTTATATTTAAATTACCTGTTAACTGGAATTTTTCACCTTTTAATCCATAACTTTTTTAATAAAAAAATAATTATATATAAATAAAAAGGTATAATTTAAAATACAATTTTGGTACTAAAAATATAAATTTTTAATTTGAATTTTATCTCACTATCAGTAAAATTGGTTCTCATGAAAATTTTTCGACGTTTAAAAACTCAAATTAAAGAATCATCTTTTCATTTATTTATTTTTTTTTTTCAAATTACTATCAATATTATAGGTAAAATGGTTCAAAATTCTAGTTTTTCTTAATTTTTAATTATGTAATTTAAATAGGAAAATTTCACGGACAAATAAAAGAAAAAAAGAATCACCTCGAATTGTTTATCGAAATCATTTATTTTTTTGTGGTTTTGTACATATACGTACGCACACCCATAATCTTATTTCAAGCACACGATACCATCAAAATGTTTTGGTAGCGCTTGGTAACGAATATAAAAAAAATAAAAAAATAAAAGAATCACGTACTAGCTCACTAGCACGTCCTACCTATTTCTCCTTTATTTTTTCTTTTACGATTGTACTATGTTTGTATAGAACACGTAAAATTGGGTGAAGAAAAGGTGCGTGTACTAACAATACCCAAAAAGAAGTAAAATATTTAATACATATATATCATCATCGTTTATACTTAATCATCGTTTATACTTAAATTTTATTTCATTTTTTTAAGATAAGTTCTCCAGTCGATAAAGTGCACTCGCGCGCAATTGCAACCGCCGCGGCGCACAGAATACATATTCTGTGCCTCTACAATTCCTCTTTTTTCTTCTCTATTAGCAATCTTTGTTGTTGTTGTTTTTTTTCTTTTTCATATAGTAAATCGTAATAATAGAGTATTATGGCCAGTGGCCACTGTGTGCTGCTGTGCGCTCTCAAAAAATCAAGAGCACATTACGTAAGCGCATCTATAACAACAAGAGAAATACACTTTATTCTACAAGCATTTAGGTAATCCTATATGTGCGTGAATAAGAGGCAAGTCAAGTCCACCTCGCTGTTCTTTCGGCAGATATATATCTATCGATTATTGTTTCTCTCTCCCCTCCTCTTCTTTCTTCATTTATCTATATCTATATATATATACGCAGTATACACCCGCACACACCACACAGGATCGTCAATTGTCATCTTCTCTCTCTCTCCCTCTCTCTCCCACCCCCCACCTTGTAACCACCTTTACTTTACCCACCTTCTATTCGCGGGCAAAGAGCATCCGTTTCGTCGTCTGCTACTGAGATACACATCACAACAACAACACACACACACACACACACACCCACACACACTCTTGATCTTTGGTCAAGGCAAAAGCCAAAGTCGCAGTCGCGTCGCGTATTTTATGTAGTTAAGAAGCGTGTTTGTGTGTCGGTTCGGTCGGTCGTTCGCGACAATAGTAGTGTGTAATATGTCTGAGAGTCTGCGATCATCAGTATAAGTCTCGCGTCTTTTATATTTGCGGGGGAGTTGTTAAAATATATACCTATATATCGTAGCGCACGCGCGTTTCTCGCAGCTGTTGATCGCGCAGCGACAAAAAATTGTGTGCAGTGTGTGTGTGTGTGTGGGATCTTATAGTCTCTCTTTCCTGTGCTTATATAGAAGTTATAATAGAACCAAAGCCGATATAAATACCTATATATATATACATTCATGGTATATACAACTTTGGCTGCTGCTGTTGCTAGTGTGTTGCTGCTGCGCAGGTGATTTTCTATTCTATATATCTCATATGAGAGAAAACCTATTACACACCGTGAGGCGCGCGAGGAACGCGACGGAAATATAACGGTGCGAAAATAGAGTTACTTCGTCGTCGTCGTCGTCGTCGTCGTCATCGTCGAGGTATATACGCGCTATATAATATATATCTACGACAGAAAAAGAGATGTTTATCATCTGTAGTACCCAAAGGTAAGCAAAACGACGATGCTATTGTGTACAGTGGGTTCATTTTTTCTGTTTTCTGTTGTTTTTTAATATGGAGAAGTGATCGTCCATTGTTGCTATCTCTCTCTCTCTCTCTTTTTCTGTCCTTCTGATTTCTGATAGAATTTTTTCTTTAGTGTGCTCCTTTATAGCCTGGTGAACACAAAACTTATCTTTCTTTTTTACTTAGACAATTAAGATCTACTGAATGGCTATATGTTGAGTAATTATGCTGATTTCATTACAGGTGAGCTGACAAGACAGTTGATGTATCACGGACACAATGTGAGTATAAATCCATACTCTTTGCTCACAATCAGTAATTCAAGTGATGCAATTCAATAAAATGACCTCTAGGTAAAGCAACAGAGATATTATTGCAAATCACATCTGAATGTCTCTGCACGATACTACGATGAGCGGTGCCTTATCAATGTATGATACACTTAACCAGGAAGGTACCTCCAATGCTAGCACTCTCGAACCTCCTAATGGAGGTGCTACTAAAAAACTTTCACGTGGCATATCAAGAGCAACTGAGAATGCTGATATTGTTAAGTATGCACGCAAACAATTGGAATTGGGATCGATTGAAATGCCAGAGTTTACATTCTCCTTGCCTGATTTATCTATTTATCCAGGTAAAATTAAATTTAAAGTATAAAAAATTAAGTAGTCTAATAATGGTAGTAAATATGTATTTTAATTTTCTGTCAATAATTAAAGAGTAAATCTTTGCATTATTGATGCTTATCTATTTGATTTTCCACTTACAGAATTTTTTTAAAGATTTATCTAATCTTGCTTGATTAATTGAATTGATAAACAGTATTAATCTTTTGTTTTTCTTTTATTTTTTTTAGATGATTTTCGTCAGTTTTTGGAAAAAGAACTTATAGAAGTAGGATGTTTAAACTCTTTAGAGTCAGCTGGAAGACTGAATTGGTGGTGTGGAGGAAAAAATAGAGTGTTATGGCCGTTAGCAACAACTGGAGATGGAAATTGTCTCCTCCATGCTGCATCTCTTGGAATGTGGGGTTTTCATGATAGAGAATTGTCTCTAAGAGAAACCTTACATGATACACTATCAAAAGGAGAATACCGTCTGGCTCTATTTAGGTCAGTTGCAGGGACTATAAATTTTATAATAATTAACATTACAACTAATTTTTATATTATTTTTAAAATATTAGGAGATGGAGATGGAGGCAAATGGGTCTTAATGCAGATGCTGGCTTATCATACACAGAAGCTGAGTGGGTTGCTGAATGGCAAAGTATAGTTGATATGGCATCTGCGTATCCAAGAAATCAAACCAGTACTTCCTACCAAAGTTTAGAAGAGGTATTTTTTTTTAATTAATAGATTATTTTGAATTTTATAGTTTAATTTAAGTGCAACATAGTAGTAAGATAAAATAAAGTAAAAATAATGCCAAATTAATACAATTAAAATACTTCAAAAATACAATTTTAGCATTATTAGTAACCTACTGATAAATTATTTTAGATACACATACTTGCCTTGGCGCACGTGTTACGACGGCCGATAATCGTCGTGGCCGAGACGATGCTGCGTGACTCTCAGGGAATGGCACTTGCCCCAATACCATTTGGTGGCATTTATTTACCTTTCGAAGTATCCCCGGCACGTTGTCATCGTACGCCTTTGCTACTGGCCTATCATTCGGCTCACTTTTCACCTCTCGTCACGGTCGACAGTAGCTCTGACCCAAGTGAAGGCAGTATCGAGGGCTACAGTATACCTCTTGTCGATCCAGATACCGGACAGCTGTATCCTGTGCTTTTTGCCATTGACCCTGGTCCTGATTGGATCTGGACAGCTTCACAGGATTTGTTGGCCTGTGAACCAGAAACGGTAAGTAATTTTTAACAATATTACTTTATATTTTTTAATTTACTTTCATTAGACTGTTTTGAAAGCTGTGACTTTAACAATATTTTTTCTTCTTTTTTATTGAATTATTTTTAATTCTTTGAATTTTTATTTACAAATTGTTTGTGAATTTATTTTGTACACTTCACTTTTACAAAAGAAAATTTGTTTTATCTCAAGTGATAAAACAACAACAGCATGGTTTTTTGTTGTTTTGAAGCATTTTGTTCCCAAAACTACATTAATTATTTTAATATTTATCTATTTTATTTGTTCTGTTAGCATTGTATTTATATTAGCTATTTATCCTTATTTTTACTTGAAAGTTTTAACTTATTACTAATAAGTAAACCCTTACTTTTCATTTTTTACCTTTTTAAGATAATAACAAATTTGCATTTCTGCATTTATTATTTTTTTAAATAACAAAGATTACTTATATTTTTTTAAATTCGTTTTTTAACGTTTGAAGGTTTTCTTTCCGTTACGCTTTTTTTTATTCAAGTTTACAAAAAAAAAAATTTCGTTGTTTTTTATGAACATTAAATATTCATAAAATCTTATTATCTAAAGTTACTCATACATTATTAATATCTTGATATCGAGATTGCTACACACTTATCTACTATGACTAAGCACCATCAACTCACGAACATAAAAATACCGATTTTATTGATTTTCATTGAACAGTAAGTAATCACATTAACTTTTTAACACATAATCATCATAACTCAATTTTTACAATTCATATTTCTCAATCATTTATTTGCAGTTCAAAATTTAGGAATATTATCAAATAAGGAAGAAACACACTATACCCATATACTAAGTTCTTTGAACTTTGTTCAAAGCTTTTCACTAAGACACGATCTCCACATTACATTTGCACGTATCAGCTTAACAAAAGTTATATCACGCTTTCACGAAATCTTTAAGAATAAAAAAAGAAAAAATGTAAACCAATCATTTCCAAATCTCAGATGGAAATTCTTATACGAGAGTACCTGGACTGCGAGTACCAAGTTTTTACGCCCGACGAAATAGACAGGCTGGTTGAGCTGGACGCAACGAAAAGCAAAACGGCAAAGCAGCTAATGGGTGTTGCCAAGCAGTTTGGTTCTCTCGGCAAGTCGGTCAGCAAAAAGTTTTTGTCGATGGCCAAACGACCAAAGAGCCAATCGACTTCAAGCTCAACCGGTTACGGGGAGAATCTACTTTGTGTTAGAATACGCAGCAAGCGGCACAAATTCGTCGATCAGATGCTTCAAAACTATCTTGAGAGCGCTCATGCGAGGTAACGTACTTACTTACTTTACCCTTCAATCAATCTAATGATTTCCAAACTATAGTTTTCGAAAATTAAATCTACAATAACTCCTCGATGACAGGTACGTCAAAGACAAACAAAGCAGCCAACCCGTCAGTGAGATGAATTACGGAGCAGGCAAGTCTAAATTCTACGCCGCGAGCGACAGCGTCAGTCATGCAAGCGTTAGTAAACTACCGGCCTCAAATCCCAGCAAAGATCGTACCCTTTATTTGTCAAAGTAAGAATGGATTCTTTACTTTTTCAAATTTGAACTGTATTTTAAGCTCATTCATTAAAATGTATTTAAACATTTTTGCAGTTCCACGTTTTACAATGATCAAGTATTACCGCAAGAACCAAAAGATGAACTCTGGAGGATTAACGATCCAGTAAATATCAGTAAAAATGTAAAAAAATTTATTTAGATATTAATTTTCGCTAATAAAATCTTATCATCCGCAGAACGTCGTTAAACATTGTCGTACTCAAGACTGCAAGTTTTTTGGCTCGGCTGAAAACCAGTACTATTGCTCGCAATGCTGGGCGTACCGTCATCGCTGAAAGAAGCTTTAACCCACCTATGACAATAAATTTTGTCTAACAGAACTCGAGCAAGCATAATTCTGTCGCAGCAGTGATATTAAAGCTACGCGATTTTATTTTTTTCGTTCTTTTGCTTATAGTATTTTTAAATTATATTTATTTTCTTAACGAAAAGCGCAGCTTGCAGGTTGTGTTTTTTTTTTTTTTTGTTAATTACATCCACTCCCTCCAATGATTAGTATCATACTAAGCTTAGTTGACAAACGAGATGTATTAGATTTTTATCAGATAGCTCTTGAGCTATGGCGAGGTTCGATATTTAATTTTTATTTTTTAATATTACTGCAGTAAAACTTTGTTGAATATTGTTTTTAATATTAACATGTAATCTGTTAATGAGTCAAAGTCAAAGGGCAACCTAACGCGCGTGTTATTAATGTTTTTATGTAGCTTATCTTGCAAGTAGTAGGAACACAGCTTCAAAATCAATTATTTTATTAATTGAAAGATCTAAATTTTAATGTGAACTATTTTAATTTGAGTATTTTTATTTTCAAATTGAATTGATAACGACAATCCTGCCTTGCCTTGTACGCCCTTGATGAAACGAAATTAATACTTGACAATATCATAATGCTTTTAATTGTTAACATTTCAAGTTTTTTCTCTTTGTAATTTCGCGCTTCTTAGTTCGTACTAACAGAATTATAAAAGAAAAAAGAACATGTACACATCATATTTTTGCGAATCTCTGATGATAATTAATGAAAGTTGATGCAAAGTGAAAAATAAAAATGCAAATATATGTATGAATAATATGTATAGTTGAAACAAAAAAATGTGTGACTAAATAAAGAAATATTTTTTTAATCAATTAGTTTATCTCCCATTAGTTATTTTTTTAAATGTCAAGAGCGCAAAGTATTCACTAGTCAACTCAACTAATTATTCAACTAAGAAAAGGAATGCATAATGTTTATGTGAGATGTGAGATATATATATGAAATATTTATTTATGTTATGATCACTAAGAATTTTAATAAATTCAATTGAAAAAGAATGGTGTAATATTAATTGTATTTACTGAAAATATTTTATTTAAGTGAGGAGAATAACTACAAATCAATTTTTTACATATTACATTGGAATAAAACTAAAGAATCATGAAAATTTTTGTATAAAATTTTTTTTATTCTTTTTAAATGAGTTTCGCTACAAGTGCGAGATGATAAATTTATTGTTTCATGAAGCGTTTTTGCTCAAGTTAAGTGAGTTTATTTTTTTAAATTCCGGGTGCAAAATTCACTTTTATTATGCATTGTTTTAGGCATTTTGTCTAAAAATAGCATAACACACACTAAAAACTGAATTTTACGGACGGAATTACAAAAAATACTATTTTGTTCTTAGAAAAATGACATTTACAATTTTATGGGAGAATTTTAATTTTTAATGTTAAAATTTTTATTTTGCATGTACAAGTTTTTCTTTAATTTTTTTTTTATAAAAGTTGAACGCATAATTCAATCACCTGCACTAACTTTAAGTATACCTAAGCTTAGTTTATTAGCATTTTTGTTTATCATTTTTATGCATGAAATTTAATAATATTTATCTTTTAATTTAAAAATTTTGAATTAACTATTATACCATTAAACTTTTTATCATAGAGATTTTTATTTACCCAACAGAATCATATCATAGTACACAAAGCAAATTTTATTTATACTTCTAATATACCTATAGAACTTTTTATTTTCCTGTAAATCAATATATCGATTAATCATTAAAAAATTGAGTGTTTGAACGTCCTTGCCGTAAAATACGCCGACAAAAATTGATTTTCGTTTTTCAGAACGTACCTACACACTAAATTCGCGTTTAACGTAGTGTATTGAATTTTATGTTTTGGAATTTTATGTTTATACAAAACTTTATAAAAGGAGATTCCTCGTATATGTCTTATAATTCTTTACACTAAATTTAATATACAATTATTTAAAACAAAACTTAAAAATAATTTTTAAAAAAAAATATACTTATATTTAAAAATTTTTTCATATATGTACATTTTATTTTTTTTTTTTTTTTTATTAAATATCTATAAAAACAATCTATGACCTCAAAAACAATCCTATACAATAGCATAAAATTGAAAGAAAATCCTTATTGAAGTGAGAAAAATATACACCTATATACAAAAAAAAAAGAATATTCTCGCATCCTCTTTGATCAAATCCCACGCAATCCAACAACATCTGAATAGTCAATAAAAATCTTATTCACAACGTCGGCGATGAAAAGCACATGCTAGTCCATCTTAAACAAATAAACCTTTGAAGAGAGAGAAATAGTTGATCTTGATGTCGAAAATCAAAGTTATCCAATATCATTCAAAAACTTGATTTCCCAGTGGTATTACAGTGGTGAGGTCTTGCTCTTCGTAGTCTTTCTCACCCATAAGAAATAGTATGCTCTTTGGAATTCATAATTTCATCTTGTCCAACAACCATCTTAATATATGAATATATACATATATACTTTATATATTTTCATCCCCAATAGCGACGAGACAAGAATCACCAACGCTTGAATATTGCATTTGAATATACACTTGCAAAAGAAACATAGTATATAGTTTAAGCTTTTCTACTTCTCTCGACGCTTGACATAAATATTTTATTTGTATACAGTTTTACCATAATACCTACCGTCTTGCTTATACGACGCTTTTGGGACCATTTAAATGGTCTCGAGCTTTTTTTCACGCTGCGCTGACCTTTTTTTTTACACCATTTCATTTGCGCCTACTCTGTACTTATACGCTCCTCTTTCAATCTACCTTTCAAAAGCTGTCTCAATTTTTTTCTTCGCTTTTCTTTCATACAGTAATAAAATGAGTATAATAATGATTTGTTGAGCTTTTAATTTGAATAAAATTGTGTTATATTAATATTAGCAAGTTAGGTAATATAAAATTAATTAAAAATCTTTATTTTTATTTTAAACAATACAAACAATATATCATTTAATACTGAATTTATTAAAGAGCATATTAAAAAGTTATTTTTTAATTCAGATAAATTAATGCTATCATCGCTTGCACTAATTTAATTTATCATTAAAAAAAAACAACAACAACAAAAAAACGCACTCATGTACAAAAAAATAACAAAGTTATCTTCTCCCTCATATTCCTGCTAAATTTTCCGTCAGCGTGCCCACATACACATACACGCACACACGCCTATATTATATTTTTCACGAAAACGTTGTATCCGAGGGGAAAGCGCAAAAAGCGAGGGTATAAGCTGAAACAAAACGAAATACAAAAGTACTGGGGATATTTAATATCCGTCGGAGGCAGCATATTTGGAAAAGCTGTATGGAGAAAAGGAGCAAGCTAGAAGAATGAGGGGGAAGATATAGAGAGAAAGGAGTAGGGCTTATCAAAAATTAAAATTTCATCCAAGCCAGCGCAGACGACGGTGTGCTGCTTTTTTGGCATCATATCTCGGCTACGGCCTATATCGGCATAAACGAGTTTCTATCTGTATATCTCGGGCTGCAGTCATGAGACACACACACACACCAGATGTGTGCGGCATAATAGAACTTTTGGAGCTCGAAATTGATTTTATTTTATTCTGTAGATATTTGGCTGTATGCGGGAAAGCAAATTTGATTTTATAATGCTGTTGATATATTTTTCAATATACAATTGATTTTTCAATTTTGTGCCGTGATTTTGGTTAATATTATTGATAGTATAATGAAGTATTTTTATTAATGTTTTTTATAGCGTGGATTGGATGACTGAGAAATTATTTGATGTAATGTTATTACTATTTGTTTAAAAAAATTAGAAATTTAGTTTGAATCTTTTTAAAAAATGATTAATAAAAAATAAATATTAAGAATATTAATAAAATTTAACTTCTATACTTATTTAAAATAAAAAAAAAAAAACAGATAATAAAGTATTTTGGCAAAAAAAGTTTACATTTCATTTTTAAAAAATCAACGTAGCAAGTTTTAGAATTGTATAATTTTCGTATTGAAAATTTCCAAAGCGCACTGTATTAAAACTCAAAATTTGAAATTCATGACACATAAAACTATATTATTGGAATATTTTGTGTTTTATAATAAAAAGTATTATCTTAAAATATTTGAATTCACGTGTTTATATGTAATATATAGTAAATCGATTTTATTCAAAATTTACTATTCAATAGTAAAATAATATGGATAAAATAAAACTTTATTTGCGCTAAAAAAAAATGATTGCATTGACACATGCAATTAATTTATAACTTTTTTAAAAGAGCAGGAAACATAGCACATTAACCCATATTCAAAAAAAATTATTTTTAATTTCAAATCAGTAATACACTTGATACAAAAATTGTATTTCTAAAAAAATGCCATAAATAGTTAGAAATAAAGCATATTTATTAAATTTTTTATGATTTCTGTGAAAAGTAAACTAAATAAAAATTAATCCTCACATTTCAATGTATAGGCAGTAAATTTAAACATAAAATTTTTAATAAAGTAGACAGCAATTTTGTTTATAGATTATTGATTAAGCACAGCATACACCGAACTCAGAATAGCATATAAACACTTATTATTGTTTACTTTAAAGCATCAACAAATAAATATATTTTTCAGTATTTGATCGCAGTTGCTAAAGTTCTTTTCTCAACACCTTTTCGTAAATTTTTATTAAAAATTCTTACAAAGCTACTTTTTAACTTATAAAAATAAACAAATCAATTATTTTAACATTATTATAGTTAAAAGAGAACATGATGATGTATAGACAAAAAGTTTCTGTTTTGTTTGTTTTAGTATTTTTATCAAAATGTGGCTTAAATATAAGTTTTGGTGCAGAAGATGAAATTAGCTCGATGATTCGTAACTGCATTTTGAAGTACAACAATCATCATTTGACTGTATTTGTGAATCAAGTTGGTTTAAAACAGGAAATTTCTTTGATACGTGAAATTACAAATGAAATACCAACAATCATGTTTAATTATAACTCACTTTCAATTATAAAACACTCAACAACTACATTGGCTGGTTTTACTCGTTCACAATCTTCTCGATTGTTTGTAATTTTTGAAAATAATTTAGATTCTATTAAAAGCGATAAAATATTATACAAAATTATGGATAATTCGCAAAATTTTACGCAGCCAATGTGTTTGCTGATTTCATATAGTCAAACAGGTATAGGGGAATTATATTTCGAATACATCTTAAAACGAGCCTGGCATTTTCAATTCTTAGATTTTTCAATTATTCACGTAACAACAAATAATAGTGCTGATGTTTACAATTACAATCCGTTTAAAAATGTAATAAACAAGAAACCATTAAATTTTACATTGGATATTTTTCCTGATAAATTAAAAAATATGAACAATTATTTGTTAAACGCAACTCTATATCACATTCCACCATACATTATTGTAGAAGAGATAGATGACAAGAGTAAAAAAGCCACCAGTGGAAGTGAATTTTATTATTTTGAAATTATTGCAGGAAAATTAAATTTTTCGTTGAATTACATAATTGTAAATAAAACTTACAAAGAAAATCAAGCAGAAATAATCCGAATGGTTGAAAATAATGAAGCAAATATAGCAGCATGTCAAAATCTCGTGATCTACTCTTCTGAGTTTAAAAATGTTACCATAGCACATCCAATAATAATACTCGACTATTACGTGGTGGTACCAATTATTTTTACATCTTCATTGCAGTCACCTGCTGGTACCTACATTTACATACTTTTATTTGTGATAATACTATTATTTTTTTATATACTCCATCAAATATTGCACGTTGGCAAAGAATTGCAAAATATTTTTAATATTCTGCGAGTGATGATTGGTGCATCGTACGCGGAGCAACCTTACAAAACTAGTCATCGAATTGTTTATTTAAGTTTGCTTTTTTTCTCAATGATGTACTCAAATGAAATGTTCTCCCATGTGGTATCTATAAATATAATCCAAAAAGAAGTCACTTTTAATACATTTGATGACATTTACAAATCAAATCTGACATTCTTTGTTGGACCTATAACACATAAATCAATCGAAGCTAGCAACTCCAAAGATTCAAAGATGTTAGTATCAAAGGTTAAAATAAAGTCTTATGACGATTGTTTGGCACAATTAATTGATAAGCAAGATTGTGTTTGTAATATTGCAAATGATTATGCCAACTATTTTTTTTCAAATATCACTAATTATAGAATTGGAAAACGATCAAATATAAAATTGGCTTCTAATCCCACAGCTTTTGTTTATGAGAAAACATCACCTTATGCTAAAAAGTTTGATAAGATGTTATTGAGAATATTTGAATCTGGAATTCAAAATTTATGGCTACCAACTGTTAAATACAGTCCGGCTAAAAATGATTTTGACGAAAAAAATAATTATTTTATACATTTACTTTTATCAATTTTGATTCATGGCATTATACTCTCTCTTGTAGTATTTTTATTCGAAATATTTATACATTCTAAAATACGTTCCAAACGTAAAAATTATCGGAAAGTAGTTTTTAAACTTTCTAATAATATTTTTCCTCGATCTAAAATTGTGCCTCTATATGATTTCACTCCTTAAAATTTTAACTAATAATAATTGAGCACATTTAATTAAGTAAACATTAGATTTTTTGTATACCTGCAATCTATTTAATTTTAAATAAAAATAAGTATTATTTTTGAAAAAACAATACAGGTAGTAAATTGAAAAAAATATATAAATGAAAAAGTATGTAATGTTTTAACAAAATAACATTTGTATTTTGAATAATACATAAATCTAAACGTAAACAATATTGTTTGTTGCTTTATGATAGCACAATAATAAATTGTTTGTATTTATTCACAAAAACGTGTTCATCTATCATTATTAAGATATTAGTTGTTCTGTATTATTGATACATATGAGGAAATCTATCCATTTTCACATCTTACTGTTGTCACCTCTTATCTCTTAATTTTATACAAATAAGTTATGTTTATAATAAGTTATATGTAATTATAACAAATATATGTAAACAATATAATACATATTAAAATACAATAGAGATAATTGGGTAACGATATTTATCATAAAATATAGTTAAAAAGGATAAAAATATTAAAACTTTTGCTTGTTGTTTACAATTTTATAAATTATTATATTACTATGTTGACTAAAATATTAAAAAAAAAACCTTCACAATAAAAAAAAAAAAAAAATAAATAAACAAGGCTGACACGTATACCATGAGACCTTACTTAAATTTTTTTTTTTCTTAGACTTGTATAAATAGATTAGAAGTTGTGCCTTTGTATAAAGTTAAGATGCTCATTGTTTTTTTTTTAAATTTTTCTCACATTTTGTCTTTCGAGAGCAAATATTTAATACCTTTTGCTGTAATAAAAAAGTAGCTGTTTTATTAATGTTTGCTACATTAAATATTGAATTCAACGCTTTTTATAAATAATATTTATTCTCACAAAAAATTTCAACTTTGTTCACAAGTAAATTGAAAATAATTTTTATTACATTATTTGTTTGGTTTGCATCGTATACTGACAAATATAGACTTCAGTATTCAGTTGATATTGTTTTCTTCTTAACATTTTATAGTAATTGCTATTAAAGAAACTAACCAAATATTGATCATTAATAAGTATTAAAAATTACTTATAGTCAATAGTTGAATAATTAGAATAATCTTTCGATTATTGTAAGGCTTAAGAATATACTCTTTAGTTTTACTCATTCGCAGTCTTCTTGATTGTATGTAATTTTTGAAAAAAATTTAGATTCTATTTTTGCAATTTCTATAACAAAATTTGATCTGCTGAATATAAATTTCAATAAAAGTATTTTGAACTTTTTTTGTTTGAATTTTTATGCCACGAATAATAATCATCATTTTGAAATTGACTCTGCGCACTTACTTTTGTAAATTGTGTAGTGAATTTTACATGAAAATAGATTTTTTAACTTTATAAATAACTTGCATTTATTTATCGATTGTTTCCATTTCAAGTTGCCACAAAATTTGTGTACCTTGTAAAAATTGTTTTAAGCTGTTTATATGAATTATTTAGGATTGCACAATGTCGAATAAGAAATTCGAAAATTAATAATAAGACAATGAAAAATATAAATATGTTATACTTGACGATAAGTTTATAAAATAACTGAGAAGAATCAAACGAAACAAATGTTTATCCACATATCTCGGTGCAAATATTTTATTAAAATAGGCTGCAAAATATTTTTTGTAAAGAAAATGCATAAAAAATTCAAACGCGAAAATACTAAAATACAAATATTCGTGCAGTTTTTACCTTAAATTTCAAACATTATTTTTTGGTGACTTAGTTGCTAACTGGTTATCTTGCTGTCAACATGTTTTGGCGTATTCACTAAATAAAATTTATAAAGCTTTTTTTTTTGTTTATAAAATAGTAAAATTATAAAGTTGCTACTATTTTAAGTTTTAAGATTCATATTTACAATAAATACAGAATAACCAACTTATAGAATAATTAAAAATATAGAATATTAAGAATATAAATCAGCACAATGTACACAAATAAAGCTTACGTTCTGTTTATTTTAAAATTTTTGTCACATTGCGCTTTAAATACGTATTCTGCTGCAAACCATGAAATCGAAACGCTGATTTATAATAGTATTGTAAGACACAATAATCATCATTTAACTGTATTTTTGAATGGGGCTACTGTAAAACAGGAAAGTTCTTTGATAAGTGCAATACTAAACAAAGTACCAACTATCATATTTGATTATAATTCGCCTGTGGTTATCAAATATCCAACAACTAAATTAGCTGGATTTACTCATTCACAATCTTCAAGACTGTACGTAATCTTTGAGGACGACTTGGATTTGGTAAAAAGCGATAAAATATTGTACAAAATCATGGATAATTCACAAAATTTTACCCAGCCTAAATGCTTATTAATTTTGTTTAACGATACAGCTGTAGAAGACAAAAATTTTAAATATATTTTACAACGAGCTTGGTATTATCAATTTTTACATTTTTCAATTATTCACGTAACAACAAACAATAATGCTGATGTTTATAATTTCAATCCTTTTGAAAACACAATAAACAAGACACCACTTATTCTTACATCTGAAATTTTTCCTGATAAATTAAAAAATATGAATATGTATCTGTTAAATGTTACTCTATTTGATTACCCACCATGGCTAAATATAAAAATAAAAGACCAAGACAATACCAGTGCAACAGTCTCAGGACCTGAATATTTTTATTTTGAAATTATAGGAAGAAAATTGAATTTTTCATTTAATTATTTGATTGTAAATAAAACTTATGATAAAAATCGAGAGGAAATAATACGAATAGTAGAAAATAATCAGGCAAGTGTGGCAGTATTTCAAAATCTTGTAACGTATAATTCTAAGTTTACAAATATTACAATGGCTTATCCGATAATAACACTTAACTTTTACGTGGTGGTACCAATTATTTCCACTTCTGATTTGAGTATACCTAACGAAATCTACATTTATATACTTTTATGTTTAATAATTTTATTATTGTTCTATATTCTTCACCGAATATTGCAAATGGATCGGGGATTGCAGGATATTTTTAATATTTTACAAGTGATGATTGGTGCTACATATAAAAAACAACCTTGTAAAACTAATCATAGAATTATTTATTTGAGTTTAATTTTGTTCTCGATGGTGTACTCTAATGAAATGTTCTCCAATGTGATGTCTATCAACATAGTCCAAAAAGAAGTTCCGTTTAATACGTTAGATGATATTTTTTCGAATTCGAATGTAACATTACATGTTGGACCCGTAATTTATAGTATAATGAGCTCTGGTGATTCTAAAGAATCTAGAATATTTAAATCAAAAGCAAAAATTATGCCTCCTAACGATTGTTTGTCACGATTAATTGATAAACGAGATTGTGCTTGTAATATTGCAAGTGATCATGCAGATCATTTTTTTTCAAATATTACTAATTCTATGATTGGAAAACGATCTAATATAAAATTGGCATCTAGTCCCACGTCATTTGTTTATGAGAAAACATCAGTTTATGCTAAAAAATTTGATAAGATGTTATTGAGAATATTTGAATCTGGAATTCAAAATTTATGGCTACCAATTGTGAAGTACAAACGAGTTGATAATCTTATTTACAAAAAGAATGATATTTTTATATATTTACTTCTTATAATCTTGATCAGTGGTTGTATACTCTCTCTAATAGTTTTTTTATTTGAAATGATTTTACATAAGAAGATTCGTTCAAAACAACAAATTTATTTGAAAAGAGTTTTCAAATTATATAAAAAGTTATCTACTCGATCTCAAACAGTACCTCTATATGAATTTACTCATTAAAATATTTTAATTTTGAGTAATAAATTATTGAATATATTTTATTAGACAAATTTCAAATCTTTTTATTGGAGAAACTTTACTGTAGATTTTCAATAATTGTCCAGTACAGGTTGACGTTCAGAGTGGATCACTCGCAAAGGCATTAATACAAATATATTTAAATATAAATTTTTAACTAAAATGGATTGTAATTTTCTTTATAGATTATTGATTTTACTTGACACATTTTGATGCAGAAACATTAATTTTCATTTAGTTGCCACCATCGATTGACAAACACAGCCTTCAGTATTTTTATGACTCGTTGCTACTTGATTCTGTTATTATACAGTATGAATATTTACTTACTGGTGTTAAAGTTAATTTTATTGATCAATATAAAAAATCAGTGTAATGTGTTGAAAAACTATTAATTAAAAAAGTATACAATGTACAAGAACAACATTTACATTACATTTGTTCATATACTTTTATTAAATTATAAATTCAACGTATGCATGGCTGGAGAACATAATATTATTGATATAATTTGTAATTTTATTATAAGATACAATAACCATCATTTGCTTATATTTGTGAATGGTGTTACTACAAAACAAGAAAATTGTTTGATAAGTGCAATTATTCACAAAGTACCGACGATTATATTTAATTACAACTCCCATACGACTATTGTACAGCCTAACATTACAATGGCCAGTTTTACTCATTCACAATCATCTCGATTGTACGTCATCTTTGAAAATAATTTAGATTCAAATAAGAGTGATAAAATATTACACAAAATTGTAGATTACTCACAAAATTTTACTCAACCAAAGTGTTTGCTGATTTCACATGGCGATACAGAAGTAAGGGATTTACATTTCAAATACATTCTATTGAGAGCTTGGCATTTTCGATTCTTACATTTTTCAATTATTCATGTGAAAAATAATAAAACTTATTCGTACAATTATAATCCATTTAAAAATGTAATTAACAAAAAATCATTAGTTTTAACATTTGACGTTTTTCCTGAAAAATTAAAAAATATGAATAATTATTTGTTGAACGCAAGTTTGTTCCACATTCCACCATGGATAACAATAGAAAAAAAGGATGATAAAAGTGAAAAAGTATCCGGTGGAAGTGAATTTTTTTATTTTGAAATTATAGCAAAACAATTAAATTTTTCACTTAATTATGTGATTGTAAATGAAACCACGTATGTCGAAAATCAAGATGCAATATTACGAATGGTAGAAAATAATCAAGCGAGTATGGCAATATATCAAAATCTAGTAATCTATATTTCTACGTTTAAAAATGTTACAATTGCTCATCCGATAATAATGCTTGACTTTTACATTGTGGTACCAATTATTTCTACTCCTGCATTGAATTTACCTCCCGGAATCTACATTTACATACCTCTGTGTTTATTGATGTTATTATTTTTTGTCAATCCACATCAAAATTTAAAAATAAGTAAATATTTGCAAAATATTTTCATCATTTTACAAGTGATGATCAACTCAACGGATGGAAAGCAACCTCGTAAAATTAGTCATCGAATTATTTACACAAGTTTAATTATTTTGTCGATAATATATTCAAATGAAATGTTCTCCAAATTGATGTCTATAAATATAATTCAAAAAGAAGTCTCGTTCAATTCATTAGATGATATTTATAGTTCGAATTTGACACTGTTTGTTGGATCAATATTATATAATTCATATAGCTCTGGTGATTCTGACGATTCAAAAATATTTAAATCAAAAGCAAAAATAATGCCTGCTGCCGAGTGCTTATCGAGATTCGTTGATAAAAATGATTGTGTTTGTAATGTTGCAATTGATTATGCAAATTATTTTTTTTCAAATATCACTAATTATAGGGTTGGAAAACGATCTAATATAATAATGGCATCTACTCCTGTGTCTTTTGCGTATGAGAAAACATCACCTTATGCTAAAAAATTTGATCAAATGTTGATGAGAATATTCGAATCCGGTATTCAAAAATTATGGCTACCAACTATCAATTATAGTCGTACTTATTATGGTTTTCAAGATAAGAACAATTTTCTGATATATTTACTTCTTATAATTTCAATCAGTGGTTTTGTACTATCATTCGTAATCTTTTTATTTGAAATAATTATACATTCCAAAGTTTATTTAAAGCAAGATCATTATCAGAAATTGGTTTTTAAATTTTCTAAAAAATTTCCATCTTGTGATTAAATTTTGTCTCTTAATAATTTTACTTTGTGAATTTTTATTTATATGTGATTGTATTATATAGTAATTTAATAATTCAATAAAGTAAAAGCACTAAAAATGTTTGTACTTCATCTATATCTTTTCGTATTCCGTTCCCTTGTATATTTTATTGATCCTTTGTAACACGACAACTTCATTTCTGTTTTTACCACGAAAAATAAAAAGAAAAATTTTTTTACTTCCATATAAAATTATTTTATTAAAAATTATCGAAAATAATTATTTACAAGCAAATAAATAAATTAAAAGCATTTTAAAGCTTCTTATATATCACACTCATTCCATCATCATTCTCATAAATCCGTAAATCATATTTTAAATCCACCCGTTACTTTTACCCTTATCATAGCTTCCCACGTTAGCCGTAGGGTGGCACCAAATGTCACTTTAGTTAACAGCAGCACACCCCTAACTTCGCTTCTACTTTTCCACAGTACACATACCTACAGAGGGGTGACTATAGCAGCACACGTCTTTTTCCTCCCTTTGCTATATTCTTTTCCTCACATCGCAACAACACACCATCCCCTCAACCCTGAGAGTGAGTAAGGCCATATCAATCCTCCTCCTCTCTCCTGCCTACCTCCCCTTCGTGCAATATATACACACTCGCGCAATGTCACACGTACGGGTATCATCGTAGCGCAGCGCCCTCCCAGAGAATTTTCAGTAACCCCTTAGCCCCTTTACCTTACTAGTCGCTATATACACACACACATATATCTACATATACATTTTCGGCACTACTTACTAGTCGTATAACCGCGCGTGTTGTTGTGCGGTTGTTATATCTACAACAATTGCACGTCTTTCTTCTCTGTGTTTTGTATATACCTATATAGGATAAGTTGTCTTCGCGCAGGACCGTAATACAATATTTTTTTTTTTATTAACTCTTTGTCATTGTGTGCGGAGTGTATGCACAAAGCGAGTGTTGTTATTGTGTGCAAATATCGGCGTGTGACTGTGCGGTGTGCCACAAGTTTTCTCAGATTCTTATGTATTATACGTAAAGATAATAAACATATAGTTTGTGCATATGATAGGTTGATAGGAACTTTCATCGAGATCGTGCGTGACATTAGTGTATTGATGCTTTTTATCTCTGTTGTCAAGGAGAATATTTGTGCGAAATAAAACAGTGAAGTGTAAGTAAATACTTATATCATACGAGTATACGTATACATCGTGTGTGTATGTAAAAGTTGGGGGAGATTTTGTTCGCGTTTACTTTGTGTGTTGTGTACTGTATAATATATATATAATATATATATGTGTCTCTTGCCAGCCAGTATAGTGACGGACGTATTGTCCGAGTCGCGTCCAACGACTCAAGAGTTGCTGATGCGGTGATATAAAGGAAACGACGCGACAATAGAAAAATAAAAACTAAGGTAGATTCTATTTTGTAACATACGCAACATCGCTACGTGTATCCTGGAATTTAGATATTTGTAAATACGAAGTTTTTACTAATAACCTGCAGTACACATCTCGGTAAGTTTAAAAAAAAAAATACGTTAGTTTATTCTATTTTATATTATATACCAAATACATATTCGTTTTACTATTTTTATTCATGTTAATGTTTATGTGTGTGAATATATAAACATATATGCATATACGTATGTTGCTGATTACGGAAATTGCAAAGGCGCTCCTGCGCGGGCACGTGACATTTCAATTGCACGCGCCCTACGCACCTGTACGAGAGAGGGTTGAAGCGGGTGAGGTGAGAAGGGGGAGGGGGGGTGTTAAGGAAGGATAGCTGCGTGCGCGATTTAACGCCACGAGCACCGAGGGACCATTACGCTTTTGCTTGTTATACTTATTAATGAATCATCGTTATAAGGATTGTATTCAATTTCTGTGTGGATCTCGTTGCGAGCAATTTTACATGAGAGATTGATGAAATGAGTGAGGGACGAGTGATTTGCGTACTGCGATGAACTATTCAGTTTTTTTTTGTTTTTTTGATTGGTCAAATTAAAAACAAAAATTTTTTATTTCAAATTCTTGAGTAAAAAAATTCTATTTTGCTTTTATATTGACTGAGAAAAATTTTATGATTGGAATAGTGTTAATGGAAAAAGTTGATTTTATAAGGGAGAAAAAATTTAACCTTGAACTTAATGTTGAGATGGTGAAGGTCTCAGGATGAGTCAGCGTAGCTCGTGTTCTAGTATTATTAAATCAGCTGATTACATCCTTTTTTTGACTTGATTATTTCAATAACAATAATTTACTAATACGTTTGAGGTTAATATGGCGTTGGATATGAATTTATTTTGTTTTTATTTATTTATTCACTTGTTGAAATAAAAATAACTCACTACTCTAGTTTGTAATGTTTATAAAAAAAGAGAAAATAATCTTTGAAATACGTTTTTCTGTCATACATAAATAAAATCAATAAAACATTTTATTTTACTTTTTTTTTTTTAAGAATATAAATAAATGCAATAATACAAAAAATTACCTGCATTTGATAGTATAACCAATATCAATATGTATTAATTATTTCGTCGTGTAATTTTCATTTATAATTTGATTCACATCATTAGGTACCTTAATTTATATTTTATGAAATCTAGTCGATAAATCAATTTGAAAATATTTTTATTAAGAACTTTCCTTACAAAAAATAAAATTAACTAAATAACGTCAGCCTAAAACGATAATAATAATTTGTTTTTCCATTAATTCTTAAACCTCCACAAATTCTCTTTTTTCCACAAGTCTCTCTAGCCTCTCGGAATAAAAAACAAGAGACCGTAAGCGAGCATCATTGTAGCTCTTAGATATCATCGTTTTACCAGGACGCAAGTCAAACCGACCAAAACCTTTATTTCTCGTCTCCTTTTCTCTCTCCACATCCCTAAGATAAGCGAGCCTCAAGAAACCAAGGAGAAAAAGAAGTATAGCCCCATATACCAGTAGCGCCTGGTAGTCTGTAACGCCTATAGCAGCGAACGTGACTTGGATTGCAATATTTAAAAGCCGTCCTCTGTTCGCGTCAATACTCGGTTTCTATGGGGCTAAGACGTCGAGTCCTATATACAAGGTTTGATGTGTTTGCTTCGTTCTTTTCCTTTCTTACATCTCTGTAGCTTGAATTTTTATACTCGTCCTTGCACTGGATAGTATAGGTATAGACGTTCTTACGTCTGACCTTAACCTGGGTTTATCTACTGAAAACCAACACCGCGTATCTCGCGGGAATGAGGAAGAAACTGAGCCCGTTGATTTTTCTTCTATCATACGAACTGAGATTTTCATCAAACATAAAAGATGCAAGTAGATGAAATTTACATTCACTTATTTTTTTTCTTCTACTTTTTGTTTCAGAAAAAATTGTTTTCTTTTTGTGTATAACAGCTGGGTTTTATGGCTAGCCGCGATTGTAGTCATTAAAGTGAACCTCCCGGAGTTGTTCGTGTTGCGTGCTTACTTACTGTCTTTGTGCTTCGAGAGCTAAATATTTTATTGTACAAAGTCGATTAGAGAAGGAAATTATCCTAATGGTCTTATGCTTTACTAAATTGTTGCTTTGTTTAATTGCTTAACTCAGTTTTTTCATTTTAAATTTATATAAATTATTTATAAAATAAAAATGTTAATTATTAAAATAAATTTAAAAAAAAAAAGATTTGAAATTAAAGTCGAGCACGTTTATTAAAAATAAAATAAAAAGGAAGAAAAAACTTTAGTAATTTTAATTTCTCATTACTTTCTCAAATGCAGCAAAGGCAGCTGGCGCCACACTGCAGCAGTTACGAGAGCATGTATGTACACCCGAGGCACATTGATTCTTTCACATAGGGAGATTCCCTAGAGGTCTAAATGACAACGATGGACAAGTTACACCTTGCATGCGGACGTTG
>JAPYZE010001544.1:0-21674 GCA_030522805.1 Leptomastidea abnormis | reverse complement strand
TATATATATATATATATATATATATATATCCTTCTCGAGAAGTAGCAGCAGCAGCTTCTTTTTTATTCAATATGCAGAAAGATTCTTCTTCAAGTTCACGAAAGCGTTGTTGTTCTTGTTGTTATTTTTTTGTTATGCATACAGTTTATAACGAGGAAAAATAAGGTTGGTATATCAAAATGCATGGGTGACTATACGAAATCGAGTCATACTATATACTCTGAAACAAGGAAAATCATAAGGTCCAAGAAAGAAAGAGAGAGAGAGAGACTTGCTGGTTGGCTACCAACGGAAATTTAAATGAGCAGTCGCCTTGAATCTTGAACATTTCTTTTTCCTCTCTTCCTCCTCCTCCTCCTCCTTCTTAAACCAGTCTCTCAACATCGCTTCTCGATGAAATTCGATGACAATCGTATACATATACGCGAAAAGAGAGAAAAAGAGAGAAAGAGAGAGACACTCACTTGCAAACCATGTGCATGCAGGGACAGGGAGTCTTATGGCACGAGCTCCTTACTGGCTGGTATATACTCTGCGTTAATAATGCATGAAGGACTGTATATATCGAGAAAAAGAGAGAGAGAGAGAGAGGTGTACGTGCCGAAATCTCAGGATATGCGCGCAAGCGTTGCGAGTTTTGCGAGTGAATTGCGCACGAGCGCGCGCGAGAAATACAGCACGAGAGAGGGAGAAGGATATTTTATTTATCTTTGATTTCATTATTTTTTTTATCAGAGAGAAGCAAGTACATATCGTTGTGGAGAGGATTTGATTATGAAAGGGGGGAAAAGATGTATTTATACGAAAGTTTGATGTGTCGTAACTCAAATTTTTTTAAAGTATACTTACATATTGATTCCTCAAGAATTATGATTAATTTTTTTTTATTAAAATTACGTATGTGAGAAAGACGGAGTCTTTTCATGATCAAACATCATCTTCTTCTTTTTCGTAGCGTTTCCGGTGTCGTTCGAAACGCGTAATGAGCAATCTCTTCTCCAAGAAATTTGAGGCCTCTCATCCTACTTAACAGCGTAAAGAAGTCCCAATAACAAAAAAAAAATTAAAGTTGAAAGAAAGTAAAAAATCGAAAGGAGAGAGGAGTATAATGGACCGGTTAATATAAGGTTCAAAAAGGAAGCTACGTATCTTCGATTCTCGAGTTACAACCCTATATAAAATATCACTTCTTTTCTTGATTTTACGATCGTTTTCGCAAATAAGATGAAATGAGAACGAATGGGGGATTAGATTGAAAAAGAAGCGCGACGAATTTGGATTAACCGTGTGCCTGATAATTAGATTTTGGTATTTGTAATTGGGTATCGCGTGTTAACGAGTTTCCGGTCGTTATAACGTTGCGATGATTAATTTAAGTTTCAAGGTTAAGGTTACACTGAGCATTCAAGGTCATACTTACAAAAAAAAAAATATATGTATACAAATTAGATATTTTCGCGAATGACAGGTTTTCTTCACGAATGATGATGGGCTTATTACGTAATTAAAGTCTGTTAAAGTTGGCGAGCCTTAATGACTTGTTATAACGTAGCTTAAAAAAGATCATTAACTTGGACATCAAGTGCAACGTATAAAGAAAAAAAAACGTCTCCCATAGTCATTAAGCTCATACTATACAGGACAAAAATAAGGGCGAAACCGTGGGGAATAACGATGAACAAAAAAAGAAAAGAAAAAAAAAGAACGAAGAAATGTTCATTAAAACCGACACTTTCATCTTTCATTGTCTGTCTTTCTCTTTTTTTTTTCTACTTGTCCTCTTATTTTCAAAAGACACTCGATATTCGACCCAGATGTTTTCCTGCTCTTCTGACACCCGAGTAAAATTGCTCAACTCTCTTTTAATGCCCATCCTTCTCCAGGCCCTTGGCCGCCAGTCTGGACTTCCGGTCTTTGCTGACAAAAAATTTACAGATCCGTAGCAACAGGTTCCAAACAAGATGACCAAGTCAAGATGATCGCTTTTAGTTCATAATTCGGTTTCGCGAAAGAAGAGAGAAAGGACACTGACTATTACGGAGTTATAAGATTCAGAAAATATAGAAATTCTCAGAATATATCTAGCAGTAGAATATCATTGGCTTTTTTTTCATTGCTCTATAGGTGGTCAAAGCGGCGCCAAGGCCGTTAAAAAACTACAAAGATATTGGCCGCTGAAGAGGATTGAGAAAGGGTAGGAGAAAGAGAGTGAGAGAGAGAAAGCCGGTTATTAATTATTAAACGGGTGACTCGCAAAAGTAACCGGAAATTTGGAATTTTTTGCAGCCATATACACGGTTATATGTATGAGAGATTCTCTAGTGCGCGTGTGTGTGCCATGAAAATTAATAATTCCCCGATTTCTTGGTATCAATAAGCCGATATGATGGATCCGTCGTTATAGCACCGCTAAGCTCCATACTAAATCGGGATTGTATATGATTCGTGTACTAAATTAAAGAAGATATTTGCTTGAGTCACTTTGAAAATGTGGATAGTCTTTTTTTTTAATTTTATTTCATTTTATTTAAGCTTAATGTATGATAATGCGTCGTAAATTATCCACAGCAGCGTGTGATTAAAAATTTAACGTTCGAGTTTTATTTGGCCAATGTGAATTGACACGAGTTCTTTTATTTTTTATTATTTACGAACGATTCTTTTTTTTCGCAAAATACAACATAATTACAAGCCCGTGCTATTACCATAAAATTCAAATTTATCAAACGCTTTATTACGTCTACGTCTTACTCTAAACGAATTAATAGAACTATATTTTCCTTACGTATATTACCATAGCATATAAAAATAAAACGAATAAAATTTGCTTATCAAATCAAAATAAAACATAACAAAAAAAATAAATAAATAACAGGAAATCATGGTAGCAAGAAATTCACTGCAAAACTGTAACCGATATCCCTGTGCCCTTCCTAAGCTTTAAACTTCGTATCAACTCTCGCGTTTATCATCCAACTCGCATAATTCACCAGCACGTCAGCTTGGACTGTCGCGTGTCCGGTCCATTAAGCCTCTCTCTACGTCCTATCATGTTCTTTTTTCGTTTACCCTTTTACTTACTGCGAGGAGAGCAAGCAAGCAATCGCTTGGTGAACTCTTCGAATTATCCAGCGGATAATGCGCTACTCAGGTGACTGCGGCTTTACTCCTTTTATTTTCTTATACGCGTATGCGTCGTACGAGTGATTATTATTTATTATCGTCGCACATATACATACTCAAACGTGTATATTGTATATATACTGGTATAGGTGAGAGTGTATACGTGAGAGCCGAGTGGTGGCCGATATATTCAGGCGGTGTTATTGATGCAGCTTGTTGTGTACAGCTTGGAAAAATTGATGGGAAACTTAATGCCCGTATAGGCGGGGCTTACTCTCTCTCTCTTTCTCTCTGTATGCCTTTCTGGAAGCTCGATTTTAATTAACGTATATGCGACGTCTACATAAAGCTGCTCGGGAGTATACTGATAAGCTAGGCTGACTTACTTTGTAGCAATAATTAAGAGGTATTATTAAGTTAATCAAAAATGCATTTTTTTTCTCCATATTTATAATAATTGATGTCAGCTGAAAAATCGAACAATTCAGAGTAAATTTATTATTATCAAATATTTCAAATTTATAGAAATATTTATTATTGTACTATATCCGGTTCTCATGATAACTTCTGCAAGTTCTCTTTTATATTTCCGTCATAAATCCAAAACCATATCTTACATCCGCTTACAATAATCTTCTCTCTCTTTCGCTTCTAAAACCCTACTTTAAAAAAGATCATCCTAACCTCAAAATTCACATATACACATCTCTACAACACTCCACATATCTGTGGTCATATACTAAAAAAAAATAAATAAAATAAAATGAGAGCTGCCCGCGTATAAGGGTTTTATTCGCGTGCATAAATTCGCCGAATAATACGAGAATAAGAAAAGAGGAAAAAAAAGAAAGAAAGCACAAGGAGAGAGAAAGAGAGAGACTCCGCGCGATCTTCGAGAGGATGGAATACGAGAGGTTGGTAAAAAGCGTAAAGAAAGAGTAAAGGTATAGGGAGGGGAAAAAGGATAGAGGATGGGAGGTTGCCCTCAGACTCGGGGATTATTATATCCTCGCATTCGCTTGCGTAATACCGTGCAGATATATCCTCTATAACACAGAGCTTGGTTGCAGATCTTGAACGCTCTCGCGGCTTTTTAACGAGCGCCGTAAAATCGAGAGAAGCCCTTGCCCGCGCTCGCGACTTTAACTGCATCGGAGGAAGGAGGATCTGCACGCGTATATGCATCCTCTCCTTGATCTTTCCTTTTTTTTTTATTTTTCTCTACTCTTACCACTACTACCTACTGATCTTTTACCGTGCTTTTTGCCGCTACATATACATAGCGAGCTCACGAACGTGAGCACAAACGTTATTCCACGGATTAATAGCTTTTTAAACAGTTCGCTTTTTCTCTCTATATATACTCGTCTTTGGCTATCGATCCGGAAATTGTTTCGTCACGAATAGTAGCAGCAGCTGCACGTGATATGCTTTGTCGACTTTCTTTAAATGTAATCAAATCAACAACATCACAGGTTTAAATCCATACTCTATATTATTATCAATTATACCAAAATATAAAACGATAATATACATTTTACCGCATGCAGAGCTTGCGCTTACGCTATCGAATGCTCATATTACAAATGCTCAAACTCCAGGGTGACTCGTAGGCGATAGGACGCGATAACAACTTCCCTTTTTTTCATTTTATATATACTACTTCAAAAGAAGAAGAGAAGAGCCTTACTGACTTGAAATTCGATGGTTTCTTACGATAACGTAAGAAAAGACGTACGGGCACGCTTGTGTGCGCTTTCGCGTATGTATATATGCACGAGCTTCGAAAGAAGCCCGGGCGAATAAATCTCGATGAAGATAATACCCCTTCCTGATCTCTCTTATACTCCTTCCCCACATTCGATTCTGTGCAATTTTTTTTCTTCTTTTACCTCCTTGGTTGTTTTCTCTTTCAGATTTTTTAATGGGCTGAATCGGTTATGCCCCTGAGGCTGGGTTGTGTGTATGATAAAAAATGTAGCTAACTGATCAAGCGTAAGCTGAACAATACAATCGACCGTTTTATGCCCTGTACTCTTTTGACCTAAATATTGAGAAATTTTCTAATTAATACTCGTAATTCCTGTATATAGATTACATTTTTATTATTATAGTGATGAGAAATAAGAAAAATTATAGTTCCAATTGGTTGACACAATTGCAGACAGAGAAACACAAAGCATTATTGCGAAAAGATTCCGAGTCACTTAAAAATGTTCATATAGAAAGGTGAAGACGAGCGAATTTTGGTACCTCTTTCATTGGTATACGTATATACTTGGGATACGTTGAATACCCACGTCTCGTAATACACTCAACCAAACAACTCAGGATTAAACGGCAATTAAGCATTTGGCCTCGCACGTCAAGTATCCGAAGATGTGTCCTGAGTATATACAAAAAAAACTAGCAAGGTCTCTCTTCCTCTCTAAGCTTGAACTCAAGCAAAGAAAGAGCAACCCTTACGTATACACATTCATATTAATTAATTTGAATCCAGTAGTAGTCTGTGTAGCGTATATGTAATTGCGTGGCTAATTGTACAAAAAGCATCGCGGTAAGGATGGGAGAGAGAAAAAAAGAAGTTTCGCGGTAAGAAAAGTCAACGTTATACTCGCAAGACTGAGAAAACTAATTGAACGTGCGGCTTCGTTAAGGAGCAAAATTCTTGGGGAGTCTCGGCGTGTCCGAAGAGGAGAGAAAAGCAGCAGCAGAAGCAGGAGTACTCTGATCGGTGTGATTGAGGGCTTGGTGGTACTTTTTTTTTGTTGTACTACGAGTCTGAAGATGTACTGAGAGAGAGAAAGAAGTTAAACAGACGTTGAATCAAGTCAGTCTTGAGAGTAACAGAGACAAAGGAGGATTACATACAATAAGTTCTTGTATGTTGGTATTTGAAGTATTCCTTGAGACTATAAGGTTCGAATGTGTGTATATATATAAAACTCGGCTAATTAACCATTAATCTAAGTGATTACTCTTGTGTTTGTGAGAGAAATAAAGAAAAGCTGAAACAACAAGGTATATACTCGCGCGGTTTAAAGGTGCTTGAATTGATGTGGCTTAAAAGTTTTTTATTGGAAAATAAAAGTCCGCGTTTGTCGCAGTATTTTCTTGTGAAAGGGTTGAACAATAAGTCATAGTCCAGGGTAGTAGTATTAGTAGTAGTAGCCATGAAAACCGATAGTTGCACATAGGTATTACAACCGCGACAGAATAAAGAGAAAATAAAATAATAAGTCGATAGAATAGCCCTTGCGCGGTACAAACGCTATTAATTAGACTTATTATACCGGCGGTATTAAAGAGAGAGAGAGAGAGAGAGAGAGAGAGAGAGAGAGATTAAAACCGCGCGTATAACTACTTTCACCCGAAAAACAATAAGCCGAAATGAAAGCTTTCATAAAAGACACACTTGGGTATGTCCGGGACCAAGTAGTATAATAGTAATAGTAGTTAGGGTCATAGAGTCGCGCGGGTAGAGCGCAATTAAAAAGCCATCTCGGATGGGTAGTAATAGTAAAGCTCTCGCTCTTATACTTCAAGTCGTCTCTGAAATTATTGCGCTCGCGTCAAGATAGATATTGTCGTGTATATGCTAGATGATGCTGCTGCTGGTGCTGCAGCAGAAATTAATTACTTAAAGAAAAGGCATATTAGATGCTCGACCGATATTATTCCATTTTCTCTTTCTTAGTAGGAGAGAGAATGAGAAGGGTGATTCCCAACCGCGGGAGTTGTGCGGTGATCGAGCTGTAACTCTCTTTTACGCGTCGAGAGATGTTATTCTGTATAGATACACTGCGTCATTAAGGTGCTACTTCCTTTTGTACGTGCTTACCTGCGTATAACTGCTAGCTGGTCGATTTTCTTTGTAGTGAGCTTTAGAGTGCGATTTGTGGTCGATCACAAAGAATGAGGAGGAAGATAATCTTAGTGGGAATGACGAACGGAAATCTGTGGCTGAATATCTATTGCTGCGTTTTGGTCTCTATTATACTTTGCTGTTAAACTAATTGAAAACTGACTGTATAGTAAATGTTATGTTTATATTTTACTGTGACAAGTTCATGTATGATATACCTTAAAAGTATAATTTTTTGCCATCTTTTGAGATTAACTATCCTCGAATTTCATGCAGCAAAAGATGGTCATTATCTTGGTCAATTAAACATCAATATAAATTTTTGAAGATTTAAAAAAGTAATTAAACAAAATTATAAACTTATACCAATCTCACATAATATTCACACATAATATCTCTTATTATTTGTCGTAGCGATTATATTCCACATGACACTTTTTTTTTTAATCTCATATCATACATCAATGATGTATAAGCCACACCTGCGGGAACGTTCATAATACCGCAACGTCAACATATCGAAAGAACGTGCATACATAGTACAGCATCCATATTAAACATAGCAATGGTTATACAGCAGCATATCACCGTCTTCTTCTTCTTCTGCCAAAGGAGGGATCGCATTTCAACTCCGGTGGCCTCATAATCTCTAGCTTCTTCTTATTTTTCCTCAATGCACACATACACACACCTACAGAGGTGCTCTCCATCTCCTCCCTCTCTCTTCTTCCTATATCATCCGGGAATTGTTAGGCGCAAACGTCGTAATCGCATTAACTCGACTATTCTTTCGACTTTATCTCTTACAATGTGGCTGTTTGTTTGTTTGTGTTGGCTAGCGTATATGTATGCGCGAATTTATTTCATCTCTTTATATACTTCTCACATGAGAGGCTACTCGCATTTCAGGACGAGATCGTGCGAAAGCTTACAGCTTCTTGTGTGTCTGCTTACCTTGTATATCAATCCTGTCCGAAACAATAGCGTTAAAAACTTGTCTGCAATTTTTGTTGAACGTTGAATAAAGTAAACTGAAGTGATATAATTCTCGCGGTTGGTCAGACTAAAGTTTTTACCCTTTTAAATTTTTTAATTACCTTCGTTTTCTCGCCTATATTCAGTAATAATCGAATGGTATTTATTTTTATGTAATGATTTTAAGTGAGTATGATTAGTCGAAGTAATGGCTAAAGTTTTTAACGATCTATTTGAAAGTATTACGAGGAGTAATTTGAAAATGTATTGCTCAAGTTTATATACAATGTCGATTATGCCTTCGCACAATGAACAATATATATATATAAACATACACACATATCTATAGTGAAAAAGGGTTGATTTTGCTTATACAGCGAGTCGTAAATCATGAAGCACATGTACATAGCAAACTAAAAAAAAGTGCAATATGTAATTTAAATATTGAACAAAGTAAAATGAGTAGTATGAGTTTGTATATGTATATATGAAAAGTGTAATATCTTTGTAGTAGGACAGTAGCATATCGATAGGTCTGTAGGGTAATCGACATGTATATCTTATAAATAATATTGCATTTATTATTTTTTGTTTTAAAGAAACAGAGAGAGAGAGAGAGAGAACTTTTTTTATCAGAATCCAAATCGAATTAAATATCTGAGCCAGTATAGGTAGAAGAAATATAGTGCAACGCTGCTGCAAAATACCCATCAATATTTATATCGGCTGCACAAATAAAACTTCGTTTTTTTTTTGTTGCACTTCATTCGTAAATCTCAAATAAACTTGCCCAACCAACGAAAACCAACGTCACACATATACACGCGAATATTTCCTACATATATGTATATGTACGTTCCTCTCAGTTTTCTCTTTACTCAGCTCAATAAATCAGCCTACGTCCAGACGCGCAAAATAAGCAACAATTATTGAAATTCAGCAACCGCTTCTGAGACTGGACCCACTATATACTATATACTATACCCCCTTCCCTCCTTTCTTCTTCTTCTTCTCCTTCTCAACGCGTTCGAATTTCATCGTTAATTAAACGCGTCGCGTGTGCGTATATATGTATATACTATATAGTGTACGAGGAGCGAAAGAAGAAACTTGAGGAGGAAAGAGAAACTCAGCTGAGGCACATACATATACATACACAGCGAGAGAGTTGCACCCCACCTATACGACATACAAACTCATACACATACACGAGTGCAGACACGTAAAATGGAGTTTTGCGAGAAAAAAAAGAGCAGCAAACGAACGATGTAAGAAGGAGAAGATGAAGAAGGAAAGAAAAAGAAAGAAAGAAAGAAAGAGAGAGAGAGAGAGAGAGAGAGAGAGAGAGTGGATATGTATACGTGGGAGCGCGGGAGGATGAGAGAAAGGAAAAGGGAAGGAGAAAGAGCTGGATTTTTTGAGGAGACGAGAAGAAAGAGAGAGAGAGAGAGAGAGAAAGAGAGGAGTGTGTGTGCTGGTTACTTTCAAGAGAGCTCGTGATGTCCTGAGGCTACTGCCGCGCGGATGCGCTTGGATAACCACGAAAAGAGAGAGAAAGAGAGTCCAGCATATATATCTACTCCGAATATGCCCGTGTGCACACCCGCGCTCTCCCTTACTTCTCTCTTGCTTGGTGCGCTGCTCTCTCTCTCTCTCTCTCTCTCTCGATCATTTTTCTTGGATCTCTCCTGCAAACTTCTTTTGTATTTTTTTCTTCTCTCTTTCTTTCTTTCTCTTATGTTCTGTATATATGCAAGTCCAAGTCAATTTTTTGCTTTCTCTATATCGCGTATCTACTATTTTTGTTTTATAAATTGCATTTACATAAAAATCATACCTTTAAAAAGTCAGAATTTTTATTTTTTTATTATTCATATATTTTTTTTTTTAAATACAATTTTTCCGAATGGTTTAAAAGACCAATATCAATTTACTCAAGTTGTAAATTCATTTTCATCGTCACGCTTCACTAGAGTATATATATTCAATTAACGAAAATCTGCATACTGGTACACTGAACTGTGTGAAGGGTGAGTGAGGAGAAGGAGGAGATGAGAAGAAAGACTGACAGAGAAAAGAAGGGAATGAGAAAGAAAGAGGTAACGAGAAAACCGACTGACAGTCGTTATCCCATTTTTTTTCCAATTTTCGCGCATGAATAATAAAATTTTCAAGTGAATTTCACATCACTTGTGTATTGGTCAAGCTATAGTTCTTTCTTTCTTTATTTTTTTTCAAGTATACGATATCTTAATTTGAAAGTCATGTATTATAAGAAATTGCATTTTTCGCGACGAAAATTCCAACGAGGATAGGTATAGGCATATATAAGAGAAAGAGAAAGAGAATCAAGCTGTGTGAGGAAGAATTGGCGGGAGCGCGAGGGATTTCGTGACCAATTAAAATTCGGGAGGTTCGACTGGATGAGAAAGAAAGAAAGAAAGAAAGAGAAAGAGAGAGAGAGGAACCTCTATGCTTATACTATACATATACAAACGTATGTATGGGTAACACGTCCCGCTGGCCATAGCGCGCGCGCGCTCACGCTCGTTAAAATTATTGAGAAGTGGGATAGAGGACTCTTTGGCTCTCCTTCTTTTTTTTTTTTTTAATTTTTTATTCTTTTTTTTTGTTTTCTTACGTCGTATGGACTCCCGCATGCGCTGGTTTCCGTTCTCCCCGCAGAGGAGAGTCTACTCTTAAAGTGGCGAGAGAGAGAGAGAGTCTTTCGGGCTACGCGGCTATCGCGATCGGCTTTGCCATGGTTTTTTAATATATGTGTATATGTATATGCTCTCTTGAACGAGCATGAGTTCTCTCACGAGTAAGACTGAACCCCTTAGTGCTGCTATATGATAGGGTTGACGTTTTGATACGGTTAAGATCAAGGACTGCTTTGTGAATTTTTTGTAAAATTTTTTCAATTTTTCAAGAAGAAAAATTGAATATTTCTTTAGTTTTTCACTGTTTTCCTAATTTTTATGATTGTTGATATTAGTTTTCACTAAAGATCTGATCAAGTTCTTATTTAAATAATGACATGAAATAATATTTTTATAACTTAAATTAATTATTTTATTTTTTTCTGTTACAGGTAAGTGAAGCTGCTAATGATACTACGTTAAATTTCTTACATGACAGGACTAAGGTTTGATCGTTCTATAATTATTAAAAATATATCATTTCCATTTTAAAACCAATTCTTCTCAATACTCAAATTGCAATTTTCTGTATATATTCGTCTTACACTTCTAAATCTTCATGAAAAAATCAAAATTCCCGCGAACTTATTTTCACCCAATAAATGCAAAAAAAAGTCAAAGAGAAAGCCAATCGCTAGTCGTTCAACTATTAAATGCCGCGGGCGTTGTCGTGGTTGCATAGTTATCTGGTATATGGTCATGCTAATGCACTTGCGCCCGCATAGTTTACTCGCGAATCTCACTGAGCGCATCTGTATATAACGAGAGAGCGCGGATCACTTGAGAAAGATACTCTTGTGACTCCCTTGAATATTCGTCCTCTTTCTTTTTTTTTTCTCTCTCTTTCCGGTTTTCGAAGCGCATATCTCATTTTTACAGGCCACTGTTAATTCGAGTTGTTTTTAAATTGTTAAATGCATTTAGCTTTGAGTTAATTATTGTATATGAGAAGTAGAATCAAAATCATGACTAAATTAATCGAAGCTATCCTTCCTTTTGATTTAAGAACTCGAAAACGCAATTTGTTCGTTTGAAACTCGTTGTGAAAGAGAGAGAGAGACGAAAGAAAATATACCCCGAGAGATGACCAAAGAGAAAAAAAAGAAATAAACGAAAGAGGAGTTCGAGTGTGTAGTCGGAGTTTAATATTGGAATATGAGAAACAAAAAAAAAAGGAAAAGAGAAAAAGGCGGGGTCCGGTAGCTGGCATCTCAAGAGTGCCTTAGTAGTAGTAGTAGTAGTATTTGCCATCGCGTTGAGAGGAAACCACGGCGAGAACGAGAGGCTCTTATGGTAATGTGGTACCCAAAAAATCGAAGGAGGAGAAAAAAGAGAATGAGGAGGAAGACGACGAAGCCGAAGCTTTCGTGCGGCAGGAACGAAATCGAGTTTTTTGCTTGGCGACGTTGTGGATCGTAAATTTTGACTTTTATCGAAATTATGAGAAAAACCTTTTTGGTATACCCACTGTGTATATGTATATGCGAGCGTGTAAATTTCGAGTTTGTTTGTGAAGGTAAAGATAAGCGAGTATAAAATATTGTGAATTATTATTTTCTTTTTTTTTTTTTTGTTGCTTTTTTTTAATACGAATTTATATATTTATTTCTCGTGTAAAAAATCGTTCGTGATTTAGCTTGAATGATAATTCACTCTGCATAAAGTCAATAGTCATATACTACTTCGATTTAAAATCGTTCATTCGATTGGTAACGTTAGTTGAGGTTCACTTGAGAAAATTGCTCTTACAGCTGCTATACTTGCAACAATTGCAGAGTCGATCGAGTAAGTTTAAAGTAGATAAAAAATTATACCATATCCGTCACGTAGTTATAGATATATACGAAGAAAAGTACTGTAATATTGAGCGTAAATTACCGCGTAATCGAGTTTCATAAAAGAAATCTAAAAGATGCGCGTAACGGAAATCGATTTTTATTTTTTTTCATATTATAAATTTGTATTTAAATGTTTATTGTTATAAGGTGAAAATCATTGGAGTATAAAATTGGTGTATTTTTTATAGAATATTGAAAAAAATCGTAAAGGTTAAAGGTCATTTCCGTTCTACAGTAATTACATTTAAGTAAAAAAATCTTTCTTCAAGTAATTTTTTTAAAAAATCTTTAAAAAACAAGAAAAAAAATTTTTTTAACTATGCATTAGTAGTATTAATTAGTCCAAGCATAAACAAAAAATAATAATAGTAATAATAATTAGTAGAGTAAACCCTAGTTCACATTAAATGCGCTAATTTTAAAGACTGAATGCACTTGTTTCCGTCGAGTCTAAGCTCCGTGGTAAAAATTTTTTCTTATATACACGCATAAAAGGTCTTGCTCGCAAGTCTCTATAATGGCAAAAAAGTTATACACGCAGCTTTTTTCTCAAGTTTTTTCTTAAAGGTTGCGTGGACTAATTGCCTGAATACCAGGGGAGAGGTAAGATTCGTGTGTAGATGGAAGTTTTCCTTGATGAGTCTACACACGCGGCCTCAATCACATCAAGAGAGCAGCACATCTCGGAACAAACAGAGTAGCTCGTAATGTAGTTTTTCTCTATACGATATCTCCGTAAAATTGTATCCAAGAAAGGACAAGAGTTTCAACGTCAAATCGACGCGTTGAGCTTGAGTTCGATTAACGCTAAAAACAAAAAAAAAACGATTAAAAAGAGACGTATAAGTCGCGTAGCATCAGTCTGATTTAGCACCAAAATAACGGACCTTTGCCACATCGATCCTGCTTGCGTGTAACCCAACTTCTTGAGTGGATATTCGGAGAAAGATGAACCTTGCCCCCCTCTCCTTTTTTTTTCTTCAACGAACATATACACGATGCGGTAAATTAGCGTCAGCCGATCGTAAATGCGTCGCGATCGTCGTTGCTCACAATCGCGAGCCCTTTTTTCTCTTTCTGACTTGGCACTTCGTCTGATTTATTACCATCCGAGAAAGATGGCTGCTGCGGTGCAATGCGGACTAATTGAAGTCGCCCGAGATACGCGCACGCTTGTATATTTCACGCTAAAGTCTTAGCTGTGTATGTGTATGTATGTGCGTGTGACTGACGAGATCTCAGGAAGCCAATTATTTAATTGCTACTCTGAGCTGCTTGCTAAACTCACGTAGTCTCTTCTGATATTTTATATTTCAATTTTTTAAATTTAATTTATTTATTTGGTACAGTTGGTAATCAAAATTCGATTTAAAACATAAATAAAGATCGATTTATAAATGCTACCGATTTAAAAAAAAGCCAAATGTTTGGGTCATACCTGTAACTCAAGTTCTCAAAAAACCAAAAAAAAAGTGATATATACTCCCAGGGCATTTTTTTTTTCTTTCAACTTAACTAAAAAATGATTCTTCGTTTTTTATATTCACCCACATTTATAATAAGCCAGTATAAGAAAAATTAAAGTGGATGCATTATGCGCATTATAAATCAGGTGTGCATGTATAGGTATATACAATACGTGCAAACGTCAGCGAGTACCAAAACTTATATATATATAAATGCATTTTACTTGCCTGGGGCGGATCAGTACGAGGTCGTCCTTTTCCTCTTCTCTCTTTCTCTACTTTCATCTTCAGACCAACTGAGAAATATCGGAAAGGTTACAATCTACTTGTAAGCGCGTATATCGTTTTAGCTGTTATGTAGCAGTTCAACTCATTGTCAGATATATAATGTGCATGGTGGGGGTGTAATTTACCGTGGGTGGCGTGTACTTTCTTGCACACACGCGAGATTTACTTTGAGATGAGCGAGAGAAGAGCAAGGTGGGATATGTAAGTTGTAGAGATAATTTCCTTTTTTGCTTAAGCTTGGATTACTATTCTTTTTATTTTGATGGAGAAGTTGACGATATTATATAAGTGACTATTAATTGTTCCCTGTTTATAATGAAATTTTATCAGGAATTTTTTATATCAAGTTTTTTAACAATATGCATCAGTACATTAAACAATATAATCATCCATCACGAATTACCTATCATAATCATAATCTTTTACTCAACCCAACTTGTAATTTGATTAACGTTACCAGCAAAGTAAGTAGTAAAGCAGTAAGTAGCTTACTCTCTTTCGAACTGTCCCAAAAATCAAGGATGATACTTAAATACATCAAGAACAGAAAACGTGCGTATACCGATGAACCAGCACTGAAAAATGAGAACATACAAAAAAAAAGAGTCAAGTCTGACTTTAGGCAATCGTGCGTGTATATATAAGTCTCAGCGTGTAATTACCGCAGCTGAGAAAGATGGCAAGGTACATTACGCCACATTGGCTTCTCTCATGTCTGTCTTATATATATACCTGAATACTTATATATCGGTCGCGAAGTAAGCAGAGTTCGGAGAGCTCGTTAAGGTCTCTTTCTTTCTCTTTCCTCTCATAATACTATATGTATAGGTATACCAAATGTACTACGCAGCATTCGCGGCTTTCATTGACGCTTAAGGGTAAAGTAAAAATAAAAATAAAAAAAAAAAAAAGTTTCTCCAGCAGCATCAGCAGAGCGTAATCGTCTCTTTTTTTTTAACGCTACTTCGCTGCTTTTTGCTACGGCAGTTTTTTGACTGCTGCTGCTGCTGTTGCTGCGTTTCCAAGAGTACAAGAAAAAGGAGGAGGAGGAGGAGGGAGGGGTTACTTAACGAGTAACGGTGCATAAGGATAATGCGCGTTACCAGTACATCGAGAGAGAGAAAGAGGAAGAGAGAAGGGAAGCTGTGTTTACATGATGATGAGCACGCGAGTGTGTATGTGTGTGGAGGTATTTTACTGCGGATATTTTCTCTCTTCTCTTCTTTGGTGTATTGTTCGGATTAATGAATTTTACGAGTAACACACGTCGCTCGTTTAAAATCTTATGCCGCGAGGATATTTTGGGGGTCCAATTAAGTACTCAAAACTGCGTTCTTTAATATATATATATATATATATATATATATATATATATATATATATACATGTGAAATATAATATATCAAAGAAGTACATGTATCGAGGCGAAGAATAATAATAATGATTATAATAATCTCATATGCGTTATTATGATATACGGGTAATAAATTAATAAAATCGATTTTTATAATATATCCTGGATAATCTTTTTTTCAAGCCGACAAATTCAAACGTCAAAGGATAAAAATAATAATAATAATTGCGTGGTATGAGTTTATTAAAAATTCAAAAATAAGTCATATTTCATATAGTCTACTCAATTCCCAGATATTCTTATAATCCGTATGTTAAAAACTCTATCGAAAGAAGTACATTTAAAAAAAAGTTGAGGTGAGGGATACTTGGAGAATTCAATAAATTAGATAGATTTCAGAGAGAAGCGGTTTCTCTCAAGGGAAAAATATTGGCGCCGGCGTTTTTTAACGAGCTTTACTACTACTACAGCGTTTATGATTTTTGGCGTGTCTTCTTTTAACGAGGCTGAAGAGAGAAAGAGAGAGAGAGAAAGAGAGACTCTGTATGGTTACCGCCCACAATCGACTTATGACTTCTTGGATATGATATATAATCGATTCTTTTTTTTCTTTTGCGTAACCTTTTGAAATGGTATTATGGATAAAGTCGCAGAAAGGACACATTTTGTGTATGTGACAGTACAAACAAACTCTTTTTGTGTGCGGCGTGATTATGAATGTTAATCCTACAGGTTGAAATGACGGATAGTCAAAGAATTTGAAGTTATTGACGGGTATTTTGGTATTAGCGGTAAAATTTCGGTGAAATTATATGGTTTAAGATATGGTCAAACGATGATTTGCGATTATTCAATTTAAATATTCAATTTTAATATATTAATCTTTTCAAAGATTTGTGTGACGAATCACTTTGCAATTTTTAGATAAATCAGATTTTTATTTATTTATTAAATTTTTTTTTTATCCTTTTAATGTATAGCAATCTATCCTTTCATTATTTCTTTTTTTTTTTTACATAAGTTTATTTTTCCAATATCAAAATAAACACAGACATATGTGGCGTGTGAAATCGAGGAAGTAAGATCGAATAATACTGTATTTGCTTATTCTTAGTCAATTGCCATAGGGAACGGAAACTGCTTCATCGCTTTATACGTTCACGCGAACATTTGAATCGTCCCATATTTGAATAGCTCTACCACCTTCAGGTGTACTTTAGTGGTATAAACACCTGCGCTTTTAAACTCGAGCGATGTAGAGTCTACATATACATGAGCATCCGTATATAATTCATATCTTACCGATAATTATCATTTTCTTTTTATGTTTCAATTTTATTCCCATCGTCGCTTTTTTCACTTTTACTAAGATAGGTATTTATATTGGTATATTGCGAGATATGGTCGTTAAAATTTCGAAAGTATTTCTCTTTTATTACACCCGCGTTTTCTTTGTTCGTCATGATTTAATTCAAAGAGCTCATCAGGATTCTTTTTAGGCCCAAAGCCTCTTGTAATTTTGACCTATTGTGATTTGAGAGTTTTTATGAGAAAGAAAAAGGGATGAGGATGAGTATTTGTAATGCTTGATTGAGGAAATCCCAAATTTATTTTTTGTAGGTTACTGTGGCACTTGTGGCTCTGCAGCAATACGATTCTTACGTATTACCTGCATTGATCCATTTTTAAATTAAAAGATTTGCAAGAATTATAAAAAAAATAAATAAATAAATTAAATAGAAAATGAAAAGCAAAGAAAACGACATAAGGGTATATACATTAAAAAAAAATAAATAAAATGCCACACAAAACCAAACCCATTGGCAGTCGATCGACTTATCTTAAAAGCCGTATACTAGCGTTCTCCAAGAAATACATAGAGAAAGAAAAAAAAAACAGTACCTCGTGACTCGTTCGGTTAGAAATCCCAGAGAGTAGAGCTAAGCTCCATAGGGCGCCAGGATACTTTTCTCCTTTTGGTACACACACTCGCAAGCCGCGGCAACGGTGGTGGTGATTGTGGTGGCGACACGACGACGACGGTAACTCCAAGAAATGCCATCTTGTCTATCGCTCCCATTTCCATTAGCACCACCTTTACCTATACCATATAACTCCTTCTCTCCTTTCTAAAACACGTCCTTATCAGTGAACGCGGCTTCGTTTCTCTAACCAAAGTAAAAGAAGAAAAAAAAAATAAAAAATCATCTTATATATTATCTCGTCGGTATATCCCAAGCTCTAATTTTTTTTCTCGAGGTCAAGAAAATTTATTGAAGAATCTGGAATATCTTTCTTTTTTTATTTAGACAACTCTATTGTATGGTAAATAAAAGCATTAAACATTTGCACTATTTTAATTTTATACAAACTAAGATTTCTTTCTCTCGCGTGTGACAATAAATCGAATACTCTTATATGTGTAAGAATAAAATTATAAAAATTGTAACTCCTACAAATTACCAAAACAGTTGAAATAGCATGCATAGAAAATTGTAGACACACCCGATAATATATTATTATCCTCCATAGCACAAATAATACATTCTACATCTTGTCGTTCTAACTAGCGGTACTGGTCCCTTACAGAGATATATATCCAATGTCTAACAAATCGCACGAGTAGGTAGCTGGCACGCACGCGACTGTATACCGTAAAAAAGGGGGTGAGTAAGTGAGTGGGTGAAAATAATCTAGTCTTATACAGATGAATTCGAAGGTCGAAGAATATGTTCTATAGCTATGTGCGTGACCAGGTCGTCCAATGTTTTATTCCTCCTCTAAGCTAAGATTCGATCCTGTGTACAAAAAGACATCAAGTTTTCTCTCTCATTTAGCCGTTTCCGTCTATACTACTGACCAATGTCCTTTATTTCTCGTAAACTTCTCTCTATCGCGTTCATCCGATAGCTATTCCGTGGCGACGATTTATCGTAAAGAAACTAGTCTCAAGCAGCGGTCCCAAGAAAGTAAAAGAGAGTAAGGTAGTACGGTAATTAAGCTAACTGTCTCGTGAAATAAAATAGCAACTACATTTGCGACGCGTATATGTATATATATACGTATGCGTTTTTCGTTAATAAAAAAAGGGGGGGTACTCGTAAAGCCGTTATATACGTTAGAAAATCTCCTTATATACTTCACCTCTTTCGTTCACAATTTATTTATAGGCTGTCTCCTTCATATACTTATTTATACCGGTCGCGCAATTTTATTTCGATTAGTCGATTTTTGATTGCAGCACCTATATATTTCTCTCACCTTTAACTTCAAAACTCTCCCCATGTAATTTTTTTTCTCTCCTGATTTGATAAGATTGAATTGGCGCGATTTTCTATATACCTGTATATTATGTGGGAGGAGGTGGTTTTTCATGAGAGATTGCTTGGTTATATGTGAGTGTGTGTGTAAACCGTTAACTTAGAAAGTCGACCGTGTGGGTATATATATATATATATATATATATATATATATATATATATATATATATGTGGATTGATCGAAATTTGTGATTGGCACACGTTAGAGTTATGGCTGGATATTTATTTGAGACTGGGTGTGTAGTGTTGTATATGTTTTATAATCGATTAATTTATACTGTATGTATGGTACGATTTTTATTAATTATCTTTGATGGTTATTTTTTCATTTTGAACTTTTGGAAAGCAATAATTTTCTTGACCAGTTTAAAACTGCAACTAGGTAGTTTAATATATATTTACTAGACACTTTCCTTGACTTTTTTGACAGTAGGTTATTGAATTTCTGTATAGTAGTAGTAGTAGGTACCATTTGATTTATGAAATTATAGAATAATTATTTTTAATCATTACTTTTACTTTTATCAATAATTTTATTTTTATCAAACAAATTAATAATATTTATTTCTTTTTCTTTTTTTTTCTAGGTAAGTGAAATAACCGTTTGGTTAAAATCTGCAAAATAATTAATTGACAACGAACCAAGGTCAGACAGTTTAAAATACATTTATTTTTACTCATATAATTATCAATCAATAAAAATTGAATAATTAAAAATCTTGCATAAACTCTTTGCATTTTTATACGCGATAAATGCCATGATTCTTATTCGATCAAAATCATATTGACAACGTATATTATAGAAGAAAAGGGCGCAGTATAAGATAGAAAGATCGGTGACGCGCAAACCGGTAGGCTCATAAAATCGAATCTACGCGTTGATTATCCACTCCCTATATATCTTATACATCGATTTTCGTCTGTCTCTCTTTCTTCTCTTCTTCTTCTTCTTCTCGTCGATCGACTTTCTAGCCTAAGTTCGCGTTTCTTTTTATATTCTTTCGTCCACTTGATTCCTTTTTTTTCTTTCCGCACTTAAAGAGAATATTATAAGGTATTATCATCCGGTTTTGCTTTGGATGATAGGATTCGTTTTTTGCTTATTAATCGACTAGTTATTGATACCGAGAGGGAGAAAGAAACGATGATGGTTATTATATGGCCGTTTAAGTTTATGTGATAGTTTAGAAGGAGAGATATATTTTTAAGATCCTAAAAAAAAAAAGAAGATCTTTGAGGTATAGTATAAAAGTTAAGCTGGTGAATTATATATTTTTACTATTCTCGATAATGATAATAATGATTTACATAGTAATGTATAGGATTTGTTTTAATTGCTTTAATTCTAAAAAAATTTTTTTTGCTGTTCTCATACAGTCGAGTATAAAATCCGGTTTTAACCATAAACGACAAATTCAATTGATCCTTATCAAAAACATTATCAATAGATTGAGTTAATCACTTTAATTAATTCAAACGCTGATTATATATTATATACGAGAAAAAAAATTTACCGAGATCACCATTGATATACACAGCTTAGATCACCATATATACCACATGTTTTTCTGAAAAAAGGTAACAAACCTTCGTACTTAATTACACGACTTTATCCAGTAACGTCGTCTTTGCTTACAAAGGAATATAAAAGACGTCTTGATGTACATACACACATACTTATACTAAGGATAACGGTAAAGCAAGTATAATACACACATACACACCACGTATTGGGGTGTATACAAGATCGAATAAGCTCTCTCTCTTGTATGTATGTTGTTTGACGTTGTGCCGATAAGCATCATCGACTTTGCGGGTGGCTATCAATTATACGCTTCATTCTTAAAGGACTCTATTCATCTTTTCATGTGTTGGTCATAAAATGTGCGTTGATGGGGGTTTTAAGGGAGACCTTTTTTTGTGGAATCAATAAAACTCTGTGAACTCATAAAATATATTTGATGGGTTGTTTCTTCTTCCTTTTTTTGATTTTGTTCACAGGTACTACATGTGTTTTGTTGTTGATTTTTGATGGAATGTCTCGTGTTTAGTTTTAAAAATAGATTTATTTTGTATTGGTTAAGAATTATTTTATTTAGATTTTTACGTATAACTTGAATTTAAATTTTGATTTTATTCTAATTGGGTCATATTAATCAACAAATTCAACATAAACTAATTTTTATTTTGATTTTTGCTATATAAATTGTAAAAAATAAGATATTCTGACATAATGAATACTATAAAATACAAAAAAAAACTTTGTATATATAAAACATATAATATAACGAAATCGATAAAATAGTCTATTATGAAAGATCGTTTAATCTAAATTCTCACAAAAGGGAAACAATACAATCAAATTTACATCATCATATATAGTTTTAATCAAAGCCAGTGAGAAATACTATATAGTTTAAATCAAATCGCATAATACAACCGATGTTTGTTATCACAGTAAGATATCTTAACAATGGCTAGGTAGTATGTAATATATATATAAAGAAAATATTACCTGATATATAACAATGTTTGCTAATTAATTATTTGTGTTAAAGTAAGCGATAAAAACTAATTGTATTTTTCACAGAATAAAAGAGGCCCCAAAGCTATTTTCTTATTTAATACACACATAAGTATACTTACATTGTGCAATACTATATATATATATATATATATATATATATATATATATATATATATATATATATATATATATATATATATATATATAAAAAATATT